>JAGVSQ010003760.1:0-20826 GCA_022683975.1 Rhyacophila evoluta
AGAATTTAAAATCAATTTCCATCAAGCACCATCAGTCGAAAATATTAATAATATACAATGTTAATTCAATCCAAATAGTAATCTTTAATGTCTAAAAAATATAGAAAGCTTCTGGTGGAAATTAAATTTTTATTACTCTAAAATTACATTTACATATAAAAAACTATCATCGAAGCGAATGGATGGAAGATAATCATAAAATGACTTGCAAATACCAGAGAAAGTCGTAGAACGTCGAATTGAAATTTTTAAATCACATAATTTCAATGAAAATAATACATTTAAAAGTTTAAGTTGTATTTCAAATTGCTAATGCTATTTCAAATACCAATTAAAATATATATTATGTTATATTTAGTTCGATTAAAACGCCAACGTAATAAAAAATTATAAAGCGAAACACGTGGCACAGGGACCATTTTGTAGACGTTATGGAAATAATTCCACACTGTTTAGCAGTATCACATTTACTTGACATTTGGATTTAATGTTGCGGTTGTATTGTAACGGTTGTGGGTGGTTATTAGTATACTATCAAAACATTATGTTTCCGAAAAAATGACATTTCTAGTTATTTCAGAAATGACGACTTTATTCCTCAAATACAACATAAAAAAAACTATAAAACTTGACATAGACCACCAGCAAAGTTGTCTTCTACGCATTGATATTTTTCCTTTGGTAGAGATTTATGAAAAAAAAAAACAATATGTAAAAAATATGGCACTTCATAAAACACCATAACACTTTTTTGCAAACCATGCTTTTGTGCCAAGCAAATAAGCATGTATGTTTTTATCTGCAGTGGTGTCAAAAGCAGATACAATTTACAAGATTTTTGCAACTGTTTCTATTATATACACCTATAATATATTCCGACTAATAAATTATATGCAGAGATAAATTTGACATTTAATAAAAAATAGTCACAATATAAACGAGTTTATTTTATTGTAAAATTATTTTTGATACGATAAAAATCCAGTGTATGTTCTTTTATTGTTTTTTTAAACAAACTCTGTCCAGTTTTATTGTGGCTTGCGTAGTAATTTTAAACCTTTTCACGCTTGGGTATTTTAAATAATTTTTCGATTTTTATTCATATCTCAGAAAGCGGAAATTCCTAATGTGTCGACCGTACTTAATAAGTAGTATTACCGAGTTACATCTCGAGGTTTTCTTAATCTTTGACTTGTATGTTACGGGAGCTGAAATTTTCTCGAGGACTAAATACACTGCCAGATTTTTATTTCATTTCTTATCCTTCATAAGCTTTACACAGAGGTTAATCTATCTACAAACCAACGCATATTCATGATGTTTTCCTCTAAACATATTCATAATACCTTCGATATTATTTATATCATAAAACAGAAGATACACTGTCTTTCTGTATGTTATATGTGTGTCATTTTGGCTGCCATTTTAGGTCAACTGTGATATTTTTAATTTTCAATTTTCTACTTTTTCTGAAGAATAGAATTGGATGGGATAACCCGCCAATTTTCTCCAAGTATTTGCTTCAAATTGAAAACAGCCGATCATCAAAAAGAGGCCAAAAATATTTATTTATCCAAAAATTGAAATAAACTTGTAAAAACAGGATAGATAAAAAGAATGAGTTTGACTCCTATCTCCGGTGAAGCCGGGTAAACTAGTTAATAAGTCTTGGAATCCAATAAAGATACTGTTGAAGTTCTCCTCTTTATTTTGTCTTCTTCGACCCCTTAAAATGTTAAAATAAATAAAAATATCACACAAAACTATAAACTACTCCGTCAGTCCAGTTGAAGGCTAAAGTCCCTCAAAAGATTTGGTTGTGACTATCTTTGACTGTCGCGCTAATGGGAGAAATTATACAGCTATTCAGTCGTCATTTCCTCCTAGAAACCTGGAGTTATTATCCCTATTCGTCCAAGACTTAGTAATAAATTCCTCCCTCAGGGAAGTATATAATATGAGATGTATTTTTCGTGTAATGACCGCATTCGACTTGGTAATCGTTATTACCTGGTCACTCCCGGTTTTGATTTCAATTTGATACGCTTCTGTTTTGTATTTTTTTTCAAGTAACTTTATACCATACATATTTTAGTACATAAACTGATATGAAAGGAATAACTCGAAAAAGGCACGCGTAATTGTTTTCGTTAATATATTCAATCACTTCCAGTTTGTTACGATCAAGATATTAATTAAATGTTTTATAACCGTTTAATATATAGTAATTTTCAGTTTTTCGTGTATATCTAATCTATAAAAAAACAAATAATTTATTAAATAAGTTATCCTGTATAACTAAGTTGTTTATCGCAGGTATATCAACTGATTTATTACAACATAAAAACTTAGTTTGATTCCTAAAATAGCTACTAGGCAGTATTATAGTCACTGTATGATTTAAATAGGTAGTCATATTGAAAATGATTAAGACACAGCCTTATAAATCATTACTTTTTGAATGAAAAGTGAGCCGTTGTTGTGTTTTATATTTTAATTAAAATCTCTTGGATTCGTTGTAAATTTTTCTCACGCCATATTTTCTGGAAAAGCCATTGTTTCCACGTCAGTCGTGATTAATATGTGCTATTGTAAGAGGTTTTTTAGTGAATGTAAGACACTAAAAATAAATGCTGAATTATTTGAATGGTAATATATTGCAGCATTTCTACGTACAAATCGTATAATATTATTCATCAAACATATTTTTAACATTTTATTTAAATTTTCATATTTATTAATCATATAATATTTCAGGTTTTTCCAATATTCATTTATTATGCCACCTTTAGAATGATTTCTCCTCTCCACCCGTCTCTCCGGGTTGGAAAATATTAATTTGGCTACACTCCTTTTTATTAAATATTGTTCCAATAAATTATGAGTCCACTTGCATGCATGGTAACCTAAGTTTTGGGTAATTTATATATACTCCCATGAAATTCCCGTCGAATAAAATAGACCATTTGTCAATATCGGAGTTCGAGAATATTAAGGTGAAGTTGTACTTATTACGCATCAATAAAAAATAAACCCAATTCAGTGTTCCCAACGTAAGAATAGCTTTCCTTCATTTGATATTCCGTTCCAAGAAGAATAATCAATCCACGTCCGTTACTTCCATAATTCTTGTCCTATCTTATGTACAAAGTTAAAAAAAAACACTGAACTCAGATGTAATTCCATCAAACCTACTTGACATACGATTGGATTGTTGCTTTAATGTTTTGAATATATCAATCTGTTTATATAAAAAATCTACGTGTTAATACTGATTTTGATATGAAATCGGTGGGTCTTTTCGTTGACCTTAGCCTCGTGTATACAATAGTATTGAATTAACTTTGTGTTACGAATTAAGTGGCGAATTTGCAACAACGGCGTGGCTGTGAGTTGTGACTCTGTTTTTCAAAACGTAAGTGGAAAAGAAGCGAAATGAAAAATGAATGCGAACAATCTAGTGACGCCAAAGGTACAAAAAACAGTACATCCATGCTTAAGAAAATAGTGAAGTTTTTGCGGATATCTTTTTTCTCATATAATTTTCCAACTAAATATTATGTTTACGTGTATACGTTAACGAGTTCCAGTTTTTTGTCAGCTCAAAGTGGCAATATACAATGATTTTAAGCGATCGCAATGTGTGTCATATTTAATATGGTTGTATTATATCATGTATCTAAAATTATTAAATCATATTGATGGCACAAAATAATCAATGCTTGAGAAATTTTGATACAAGTAACGGATAATTTTATTTGTGCGTTGATTGGATCAACCGCAAACTTGTTTTGGTTTTTTACTCTTCAATTTTTAGTTATGCGTGTTTCTTTCGCATTCCTTCTAATCAGGGCTGAACTGGTTCCAAATAATATAATTTTAAATTTATTAACTTATTAAAAACATGAGCACTAATGAGTTCTGTAGAGTAACATAGTATTATTATAATGAGAGATATGCTATTATAGCATATCTCTCAATACATCTTATTTAAATACAATACTTGCATTATGCCTATAGAATGTAAATTTAAAAATAGCTTATACATATCAGCAGTTTATTAATGAAATCATCATTTTATTATATTAATTATAGTTTTCAACAATTGTAATTAATTATAGATACCATAAGTGTTATAATCAAACTACAGAGGAAAATAAGAAAAAACATTGTGATGTGACTATTTTTTTTCATCTAATCAGCATACATCTTTATGTCAGTGACGTGTAAAAGTGTTTTGAACAATTCTAATTATAAAAAGCTCAGTAAATCAATTTAATCTTAATTTTTAATTCAATTCAAAACAGTCAAAATTGATTTTTATGGAACAATCTTGTTTAAATTAAGAACTTTATACACTTTTTACAAAGATACAGTTATGAAGATGGCACTATATTTAGGTATATTCTCAATCCAAGTATCCCGGATAAAAAAAAACAATGTAAATTATAGGATTAGAACCCGTTATATGCTAATCGTCGATCTAAGGTGACTGGTAATTAGTAATTATAATGTACGTATTTCGTCAAATTTTTAATTGAACTATATTTCTAAAATATAAATATATATCATAGTTAACATTCATTCCATAGAATATAATGCTCTAATATAGGTACTCGGTGGAATGAATTAATTTTCAATGACGTATTTGTATCTTAAAAATAGCCTTCGATTTAATTGTTTGGGAACCACTGCTCTAATTTAAAATTAAGCTATTTGTTATACGCAAATATTTAGTAAGCATTTTTTTGTACAGCATTATATCTTTTCGTGCAATTTTCTGTCCGCGTATTACAGACATAGCTAATGTAACATGTAAATAAATTCCACAGTACAAAATATAATAGAAACAGCCACACATGATGATGCGTGCATTTTTTCTATTGAATAATAAATTATTGTTTCATAAATAATACTAAGGAGGGAAAGTGAATTAAAATATATTCATTCATCACAATTACCATTGAAATGAATTTTCACGATTGAGTGACTTCAAATGTATTTATTTATAAAAAAATAATATAATATTGCGTGTCATATCGAATCGTATTAATGAATAGAAATAGCGTTATTATAAAATCATTATTGTTTTTAATAATATAACGAACGTAGTATAGCCAAGGCATTTGGAGCATACGCAATTCATCAATGTGATTGTTTTTACATTTTTACAAGAATTTTTTACTAGCCTCCACATCCTAGCTTACATATCCTGTATTTAATTATATAATAGATCTGTTAATTATTATGCTGTGATGAATCTTGACCCTGCTACCGCCGGTGTCGAGAGATTCGCAATGGCATACTTACCAACTCGACCACCAAGACAGCGATACAATATCTAACTAATACATACAATGATATGTACACATTAATTAATCTCATCGTCACATGGATTCATTGTATTGAAATCCTGAAAAATAAGTTTTTTACAGTGGGTTATGTACATGTCCATGGATTGTCTTAAATAGGTGAACATTTTCCGCTGTGGTTTTAATGTCCATTTTTTGTCTCGAGTGTAATTTTAAAACATTTTTTCTTCAATGATACATTTAATACTATCATAGTTTCATATATGTCATACATACTCTTCTTTTATGATATTGATTGTAGAAAGGAAAACGGACGTAAATCACACAGAATAAATTTTACAGGTGACTCAAAAACGCCTATTTAATGATTTGAGACTCAAATCAAAATTTTAAGTTGACACTATCTAAAAGTACACGAAGACTAAAACTAGTATTTTATTTATCCAATCTGATACTAAATTGATAAGTTATTTAAGAAAGACCAATAAAATTGATATGGTAGATCTTTTCCATGTTTGCAAATTTCGTTGGACAATTCTTTTATCAATCTTAAAAACTAAGCTTAGATACTTATTTGGAAGATTTTGATAGAAGTTGGATATCGTTGTATTACTGGCAAAAGACGTTAAAGTGAAAAAGTGAGTTTAGAAATAATCGAGTTTTAATGTTTGAGTCTCTCTGTTCAATACATTTTACAATAATTTCTTAAGGTACTATGTAACAAAACATTAAAACTAGATTATTTCAAAGCTCACTTTTTCACTTTAACGTCTTTTGCTAGTAATACGACGATATATAGTGAACATCAAAAAAGCTGTTTCGAAAACACTGAGTGCTATGTGTTTTTCCTTTCTGCAGTCGATATGATAATATGTTGGATCGTATTATTGAGTTAATTTTGTTCCATCATCTGTTGAATTCATTAAAACCAAATAATTAATTAAAGAAAACCGGTTGATGAGAATCGTCTGTTATCGAAATTGATTGATAATTGACAGTCGCTTTAATTTCGCTATTTATCTACCGAAGATTTGAAATGCAAATTGACGTGATTGATTTATTATGTAGTAAAATTAATGCTCCAGTTTTAAGACACATAGTTGGTGCAAGTTTTTTGTTGCCTGCACGAAACGTAAAGATAATTAACAAATTTCGTGTACCTACATAAAAAATATTTTAGAAGCTTTTTATTATCATATGTTGGCTGTACATGTGTGAGTCGAGTTACTTTTGAACAACCAAACTTGACTATGAACACTCCAAAACATAACCATACTGTCGTTCGGCACGTAATACCGCGTTAGCGACAATTTTATCGATTTTTTTTTTATGCTATTTGATTCTAAATTTGTGAATCTATACGCATTTTCATTCATATACCAGTACACTCATTTTGATGCCTGATATTTGTTTAAATTTATGTTGTATGGGCATTTTTTTTTGTGGTGATATTTAATTCACAAATACAAAAAATCACATTTCTTTTACTGTCACTAACATGTTATTGGATACCGAACTACGATAAGTAAATAAAACTTTGCAATTTGTTAACTAATCGTCCAACTCATTAGGTGTCCAAATCTTTATTGTTAAATAATATATCATCTTGAAATAAAAAATGCAGCTGCGGGATATGAACCCGTAGCCCTCACAACTAAAGCATGCTATACACGATCCAACATCGAATCATTTAATATCAGTAGCAACCAAAATATCTGATCAATATTTCATCTTATGAATTATCATCATAAGTAACTAAAAACTTACAGATGTTTCGTGTATCTTATTGTTCGATGTATCATAATATATTAAAAATTATATTTTGTGCGTTGACGCCGTGGGAAAATTTCGGTAGAAATTTAAAATATGTTACACGTTCATGTAACATTTTTATGTAAATTATATGTATGAATATTTACAAAATAAGTAGTTGACAATTTACTCTTTGATAATTTGTAGACGCTTATTAATAAAGCTTTCTCTCTTTTTTCTCAGGTGTAAAAATGCTGCTATCTCGAATGACTTCGACCGCTGGTCGATCTCGATTGCATAGCAAATTCTGATAATCAGCGAATCAAGATGGTACCGACCATCGCGAGCGGCGCCCCCGAGGCCAATCATACGCGACATACTTCAAGAGATTCCGGCACTTTCACCAACACCAAGGGCCTTCTGAACGCGCCTGGACAAAACAACTGCTTCCTGAATAGTGCAGTACAGGTAAGACAAATATTTTGTATTTATTTATTGTATTACATGTTCGTAAGTTCACGGTGGTTCAAATGATAATCAAATGAGTAACTGGGACAGAGTCATTGAATGGAGATTAGATACAAGGTTGTAAAAGTACAGTCGGGTGCAAATTAATGTAAGCTTGTAATGACCTTTTCTATTGTAATTCATGTTGGTAATTGTTGCACGTGACAACAGGGTTAGTAAAAATGTTTCACGTGCGTGTTGGAACTTCATAACTTACTCATCGAAAGGCTAAATTATGTTTGTACAATTCCAGTCTATTATGATCTTGATAAAAAAAATTGTGTCTTCATATAGTCTTGCATCAAGTATTCATTAATATTTTTTATGATCTATATGCTTCACACTCAGAGTAAACGTCCTGCATGCAACATGCAACATGACGATCATTGAGAGCTTTGAAAGTTTACTTTAGTTATATTACAAACGTGTTATTTCATACCGAACTTTCACGTGTTGGTTTTTTTTTCTGAATAATTGAGTATACACATAGCGCATACGTTTGTTTCAAACGTGAAATAAATAAGAAAACAATGACAGTGTATGTACTCGCATCGTTCAATTGAAGGATCATTCACAGATGTAAATGACCCTCATGTGAAAGATTAAATCTAAAATACTATTTACTATTCACCATATCTATCCTATCTACCTAATCTAATAGTCGAATACTACGTTCTCATCCTTCGTATACAGGTGTGAATACAAATTAGCTGTTTAGTTTATTCTGTTACATGTTTATATAATAAAGCGTCCAGGGCTTTTTAAATCCTCAAATGTAAGCAAATGTAAATCATCCTTAATGATCGTTAAAAGTCAATGTATCACATTTTAGTTTTATTTACTTGTTAAATTCTAATAAAGGCTTATACTATATTATCACTAGGATAAACTGTACGATTTATAAGGTCAGATCGGCTGAGTATCAAATTAATATTCATATTTGATCTAAACGATTACTCCCTAAAAAGTCCTCGGCTTTTTGAAAATAGTTTTACAGTTTTTCACTGTTTTGTAAAGCTTGGAGCTTAATCGTGATAAGAGATTATTCTTCCGATGAGTTTTAATCTATGAAATAATTATCCTAAAATTATTAACAGGCAGGTTTGTAACAACCTCACACCTCGTCACTGAGTTGTGGAATTACCTAAGAAACCCGCACCAATAAAATTCCTATATTTGTCTTATGAAGCTTTGAAGTCCGAAAAGAAACGTGAACTATCGAAAAAGGATAAAGGTTTCTTTCCTCTGCAGTGAGGAACTGAGTTTAACTGTGAAGACAAGCATCGTAGGATGTTTTGAATTGAGTTACGGAATAAAATTTTATCGGAGTGAATTTAAATGTTACATATTTAAACCGGACTATAACATTCGAGCTGAATTCATAATTAAAGCATTATATATACAAACTTCGTTATATATAAACTTCGAACAGTTGTAAATATTTAATTTATATAATTTTTATTTAAATTTTTATTAATAGTAAAATGTACATTTTTTTGTTTCTGACAATGAACATCGTCTTCGAAGTGAAATTTTATTGCGTATAATAACGAATACACAGTTCTTTTACACATCTTCCTATATTTTAATAAGTCCCAGTATTGCCATTGGTAATAAACTTAACGCTAATCGTAAGAAATGCCCTGTCAAATAAATAAGTAATATGAAAACAGCG
This sequence comes from Rhyacophila evoluta, assembly GCA_022683975.1. Taxonomy (NCBI): domain Eukaryota; kingdom Metazoa; phylum Arthropoda; class Insecta; order Trichoptera; family Rhyacophilidae; genus Rhyacophila; species Rhyacophila evoluta. Next base: position 9,247 of record JAGVSQ010003760.1, read on the forward strand.
GGAAGTGGACCTATGACACGAGTTATTTATTCCTAACGAGATTCCAAACAAATTGCTTTTAAATTTCGTTGATAGCCGGTTATGTAAAGGCAATAAATACTATGTGCTATCGTAGAGGATGGAGTCGGGAAGGAGCTTTGCACCACTATTTATTAATATAAACCGTACACATATTATTATATGGTTAAATATAGTTGCGTATTTTTGACGTAATGTTATTTATTGAGCCAAAAACAATTGATATAATCTTAGAATAGGAACTCATTATTTTCACGTATCTGTAATCACTTGGGTGAAGGAAGATAATTCAAAATTACCCAGCATATTTTGGAAGTTTCAAAAATTATACGAATGCATAGTCGCATTTGATTTCTTGAAATTAAAATCACTCGGATAATTCGACAAAATTGATATAAAGCTTAATTTTTTTGTAAGTTTTATACATATATAAAATGAGTGAATACGATTTTCGTTTAGATTTTTACTATTGCTTTTTTGACAATAGTTAGTAATATCATTGAAATAAGCTTTCATTGAATCTATAATACTGAAAACGACATTAAAATTTAAGAGTTTGAATACTTATCAAAAATGATTGGAAGATGAAAAGCGAATACATTCTCAATGAAAATAACTTCAGTATGCTACTGTATCTGTTGCACAAGTAAATTCAATGAATTGACAAGAAACGGAACATTATAAACTATTTCATAGTATTTACTTTTTTTATTTTTCCATATTCGCTTCCTTGGTGGAGCATATCTTAAATATTATTTATCATAGCTTACGTCATTTTCATGCATAATATGTTGTTCAACAATACTTTGTATTTTTGAAACCGTTAAAACAATAACAATCCTCACCACTGATGTCATGTAACATTAATTTAACTCAAGAAGAGTTATCCGAAAATTTTCTCGTCTGAGAATGTGTACAGTCAAAAATAGTAAAAAATGAAAATGTGATTTTTTCGCTTATTCTACTCCACCCTATTGTGAAGATAAAATTTATGTCATCTCATCTAATTGCGGTTTTGTATCCCTATTTTAATCAACTGCTTAAAATTTTGGTAATAAATTGTTTGCTAAAATCTATGTGATTGAAACACATAAAAGAGGTTCACATAGGAAATCAATTCAAATATTTTTTACATTCAGAGATTCAATTTGCTACTGTAATAAACGAGTTTTATATTATTTATTTCAGGAGCCATTTTTTACTTGTAACTTTTATTTGCATTATTCATATATTATTTTTTTATTTATAGTTAATAATAAAATTAATTATATCACCGCAAGTTTATAACTAGTGGTTTGAAACGTGTATTTCATTGAATAGAACAAATTTATGTGTATAATAAATGTATCACATGTATATTTGTCATCTCAGTAGCCGTAAGCGTGCGCGTTTAGGCACAGGAGGTCGCGGGCTTTAAAGGCTCTGGCACACTGAACATGATCTGTCGCGGCGACGAGCGATCAAACTGTATGCGTTGTCCCACTACATACAGGCGACCAATAGCAGCGGGCCAGCCCTAATGCGATTGGTCGCCAGTGTATGGAGCGATGAAAACTACACCTAGATCGCTGCCCGCGGCGACAGACCGCGTTCAGTGTGCCACATCCTTTAATTCTGTAACTGCAATAAGCAGACAACCGATATTCGTAAAAATGAACCTATCAAGTTAAGTGTTCATATAGTGAAGATATAAATGCCATACTCTCCGTATTAGGCATAGGCTACAGTCAGTTGCAGTATGATTATCTTTATTCATTTGCATGCCGTTGTCTAGACGGAATGCTTTTTTCTCACGAGGATTGGGTTGTCGGATCTCTTAACCTATTATTTCATTCGATTATTTAAACAAATTCGTTAACTTTCTGAAGCACGCGTGCTTACTAATTTTACTATCAAGGCGACGACTAAATACAAAAGTTGTGGAACCATACTAATATCAAAGAGTTTTTAATGTTTATTGACATGCAAGACATAAATGCTCAGTCAACTGAGTCGTTAGAAAAAATAATCTGTCAAGATGAATCTTCACATTGTGATGGTACACATACTTCACATGCCTAGACGTAGTAACGGTGTTTCTTATAAATAAAACTTAAATATCTCCTTCATTTTAAGAGTTTAAGTTATTTTATAAAGTTTGAAATTTTTACTTAATAGGTAATTAATGAAAAAAGATCTTAAAGAGTTGAAGCATCTGCCTGATGATTTATTGAGATACGTTTTAATCCCACATCGATTGATTGTCTGTTTTATAATACTTAGAATTTTTCTATGGGAATAAAAGTTTTTTTTCCGGTAAATTATTTGGTTACACGAATAAACAGTATTAAATAAATGGCAATAAAATGCTAATAAATTTTACAATCCTTTTAATCGGCCGGTTTTATTGGCCTCATCAATACCAAACAATAAAGCCATATTTTAAAGAAAATTTAGGCATTTTTGTTTATTATAATAAATGACTTTTACGAACGTTCAATTAAGAAATTAACATATATAGATTTAATGTCAATAACATGTATTTGTTTCTTAATCGACTTTTTTATATTTTTTCTCTCTAAACATTTATTCTCTTTCAGTCTCTCTCTCTCTTTGTCCAAATGTCAATGTCCATATTGTCTACATGTCATCCTATGAATAATTTTATAAAACAATACCTTATGCTTACAGCATACTCCACACGTCACAAATTTTATGGGTTACCGTATGTTGAAAATCGATGGTGAAAAAAATTTATTGATTTTGATGTAATAATAATTTTTCATCTATAAAATGTACCATTTACGTATACCTGTAAAAAATAGTTAATCTTGACTCTTCTTTTAAAATACTGTTGGAATATAGTGACATAAAGCTGTGTATAAAGATTTTTTTGACATTTGTTCTAAAAAGTTTCTGGATATTAATATGTATAGGGCCATCAATATAGATATTCACTTGAAGTCATACAATATTTACATAGTACATCCAAAATGCGTTTTTCTTGATAAAACCCATATCAATATATTTGGACTATAACAATTACTTTCTATGTGAAGTTGGGATTGTTGTGATCTGAAGGAATATAGATTTTTTATTGCCCTCAACACATATAAAAACGATTTTAGATTGTATATTATTATTGTATCCTTCTCAATTGCTTCAAAATGAGGACCTTCGGGGTCGTTAACTAGATTTAAGATACAATAAGGAACTACCTAACACCCGCTGTTAACACCATGTTATTTCATGTACGTAATAGATATATTTGTACACGGTGTTTAAAAATATTGTGATCAAAAATGGAATCAAAACATCACGAAATAATCGAACTGTGTGTTGTTCAAATATCATACATTTTAAATAATTTCAAAGAGTGTTATAGTCTTAATTTAAAAAAAAAAACAATTTCACATTAGATGCTTGTGCTAGTTTATACGTCGACCTTGTTTGTGATATATGTTCGGTCGCAATGCGAGATTATTTGCAAGTGATCAAGGATTTATGTTTAAATTGTTCATAAAATACCTATATCTACCAAATTTCCAACATGATGCATAACAATTATTTGCGTTGCTTTATCGACTAATATAAATTTATTAAAATATGTCATTAACAAGGACGTACTATATATCTAATATTAGTGCTGCCTTAAACAGCCAGTAGATTTTATAATTGAATTTTTCGGTCCCCTCCGTGGTCGAGAGAAAAGCGCGCGCGTTTCGGCATTGAAGATTACTGTTTTTAATCCCACAGATGCAAAATTATTGTATAAAATTTGAGAAATACAGAACTATATGGCCAATAAGTTGATTCATTTATTGAAATTAAATTATCATGAAACAATCTGATGATATAATTTTTCACATTGTCTACTCATGGTGGGAGATCCATTTACCTTATTTTCTGGATTGATCTTTCTCACACTGTAAAGATACTTCATTTTTGATGCGGAAAAAATTATATTTCTTCTATAATATGTTACAAATTTTCTTCTGATTACCCTATACTTAGCATTGATTGCTGTCATGGAAGCGCATAAACGTTTTAAAAATGCCTCAGTCCAGTCAAGTGAGTAATATTTTCCACCACATTCCGCAGGAGTACCTAATCTGATCCGACTATACATCATGGCGTGAAGATATTTGTTTTCGTATCCTCGTCTTGGGAAATATCCAAAGTGGGTGAAATATCGACCACCTATCGTCTAAGCTGTGTAAAGTATAAAACGATATTTTTTTAGCTAAAGCCATTCCTAAAATTTTGTTCTGAGTAGTGAATTGAATCAAATTTCTCCCAAAAAATCGTTTTGATCTTACGTATATTCGTTTGAGGATATATTAGTATGAACACCGTAAGAGATGGAATTAATTATTTACGCAAATTAAAGGCTAGATACCCTATTGGTTGAGCAATTGCCTGACAATAAATTCTCGTAAATAAAATCTGTGAACATAACAATGCAGAGATTCATATACTCCGGGATTTTTTTCACTCTATGGAAATCCGCTTGCTACATTTTCGGAGTGGACACGATGGAAAAAGTCTTTGTTTGAATGTTCAATGGATTAGCCACAGTATATCCTCAAAAACAAATTATATTAGAATTGGGCAATTTATGCCATATAAAAATTCATACGTTATTACTGAGTTAAAAGCCTATTACACTACACAATATTAAGTGCTCTTACTGCAGAGTGGGGGTAGTCTCTTGTATGTGCTTTAAGTGCCTAAGGCTTATTACATCGCACTTAGTAAGGGTAAGGGCGCCTTGAAATTGTTTAGTGTAATAGGCTTTTTACTCCTTAGTCAATATTTTAATTTAGTTGACGTTCTATGTAGGTATTGGATTCAAAACCGCAGCCCCTCAGTACGGAACGAGTGCGATTGGCCACTGACTCGAGCGCGTCATACACATTCACTGTTATTAAATGTTACGTTATTTACAAAATGTTATGTTATATATGTTATGTTAAAGTGTAATAATAATCAAGTATTTTGAAGTCATCGAACACTTTTGATTCTAGGAAAAAATAAAGTAACTTTACCTAGCATTTTGTCTGAAATTAAATCTTCATGATTACGTTATATTAAAAAATAAAACTTAAATCACCCATATTTTATTTTAAAGTCTGTGAGCCAGTTCTGTATGCTGTAAATCGAACACTGGGCATTTTTGTTAAAGTTTATTCAAGTATAGTTTCCTTGTGTTTTTTTATAATTTCTCGGAACTGTGTTTCTAAGAATATATAATAGGTAAAGGTCCACTGCTGTGGTTTACATACTAAGAACCGCAAACCATAAATAATAAAAGGATTTGAGGATATTAATTAATCACATTAATGTTGAAATAGTATGTTATCCTATTCATTATAAGTCTATTGTTAATGTAACCATTCAACTCTAGTAGTTGCGAGTACATCACTGAAGTTCCCACTGTTCTTGTTGTCTACCCTGCGTAAGATTATCAAAAGACATGTTTATGTCGGTAGTTGTTTTGTATCCACATTCTCGTTTGATTGTAGGAATATAAACAAACGCAGATACATTGTCTTGTTTGACCAGGAATCTGAAATGCAATAAATTATAGCTACATTCACTTTGAATACTAAATTAGTAAGCAGTACTTACAACGCTGCAACATCTCTTGAATTGGAAATACTCCTGTATTATGTTACTGCCTAGGAAAACGTCACTATCAGGGATAATATTTATATAAAGTATAATATACTTCTATAAAATATATACAGCTAGTCACAAAATAAATGTGTATAACTTTGGAAGAACGTTAAAATATGCTTATTCAATAAATTTTGTTTTAACTATTTTTTCAAATATTAAAATATTCATTCTCAGTTCGATTGCGTTTACTTTGTGAACATTGATTAAAATTTATTAATTAATATTCTCTAATATAAATGTCTCCCCGGTAGCGTAGTAGGTAGTGTGCGCGCCTAGCGATCTGGGGAATGTGAGTTCGATGCCGCATCTGTCGAATTTAAAAATCCAAAAATGAAGGACTGGATGCCCATTGAGTTGAGTAATTGTCTGACAAACATTTCTCGTGAAAAATAATCTGTCAAGACGTCTTCACATTGCTGAGATCCATATACTCCTCTTTCGGAGTGGATATCTTCACACTGTGTAGATCCATATGCTTCATGTTGGGAGCGAACATGGTATATATAAAAAAATCTTTACTGATTAAGATGCCAAATCGAGCTTATGAAAACTATCAAGTAGATTGAGATACAAATGATTTTTCTCTAAACGAAGCACGAGAATCGGTTGCCAGTCAAATATTTTAAGCACTAGACATCCTGTATCGTGTGCTTACCTCTTAGTTACCGGGAATCAGTTAAATTGTTACCGACGTAATATGATGAAGGCTGTACATCGCTGCTTGTTTATAGTATTACAACTGACTTAGCTTTCAACGAAACTAATTTATTTATTTATCTGTAATCTAGACTATTTTTTTCTCACGAAAACTAATCGCTAAAAACTACGCATTGCTTAAATAATACTGATGAATATAAAAATGCTTTGATATCCGTTCTGTTCCCTTGATCCTAATAATCATAAAAACGATTTTAGTCAACTTAATATTGTTTATTTTTAGTTTTAATGTGCTTTTTTAACTTCTGCGATCAATGAGAGTTTATCAACGTCATGTTATTATTGTATTGCTTAAAATTATGTAACAAAAATTATTTTTGTAAAGAAAATGTAATATATTGAATATCACTTATCAAAATTTGAAATTCAAACAAAGAAAATTGACTTTAACAAAATACTAGAAATTACCGTGACGGTCACAAAGCTGGCGATAAATTGTAATATTTTTACCGAATTACTGTAGTGTAGTAACCCTTAAGGTCAAGTCGTCAAAATGCGTTTAATCCCGGTAATATTTCGAGTTTCACTCTTATTTATGTTGCATCAAATTTCTATTAAAATTCCACACAACGTGCGTAGAATGGACAGCCGAGTCAGGTGCGCGGTCCATCCAGTGACATACAGACCGAAGGGTTAAAAGTCAAAGACAGTACTCAATCAGCATCGCCATGAATATTCAAGTTCAACCATCTGCATTCTTCATTCTGTATTTTATTTTTTGGTTAACCTTTCAACTTGTACGACTTTGACTGATTTAACTAACTACGTTTTGGTTATTTAATGCTGTGTAATTTTTAAATTAGCTCACATTTTAATATACCGTATTTGTTTTATTTTTATAATTTAAATATTGATTTATTAGACAATATCGACTGAATGTTATTATTATAATAATTGAGAGGTTAGAGTATGCGCTTCTAAGGGGGATATTGCAGGCTTAAATCCCATAGGTGGTGGTTTTAAGAAGCCCATAGATGAATGATTGTATTGGCTGAGAATCAATTCGTGAAAAACATTCAAAATGAATCCTGATAATGCGAATATTTATATACTCCATTTCTGGAGTGGTCATATTTACACCGCTGATATTCATATAGTCCACTTTGAAACGGACACGGTAAAATAAAATGATTATTAAGTGAGTGTTCACTTGAGAAAAACATGAAAATTTTAAAGTAATGTAACCGTGCTATACTTCGTGGTTGCGATACCATTATCATGGATAAAGTATGCGTGATTCGATACTGGAGGATGCGGCTAATCCTACAGCTGCTTAGGGATTTAATAAAATCAAATACCCACAGCTGGATGCTCGATATTTTAAGCGATTAGCTGTTGACATCCAACTGTTGTGAATAATCTGACAAAATGGGTTTCAAATCGCAAAACTCTGTATGGTCCATTTTTGTAGTGGACATTTCACACTATTCTTATCCATTAATTCATTTTAGAGTGAACACGCTATAAAAATCGTTTGTAAAGTACAAAGCCTGTAGATAGCCGAAAAACAAGGCTATACTCGTTAATATACTGCTATACAATGAGCTGAAATTTACCAAATTATTACACAATAGTATAAGTACGCCGCTGAGATTTACCCAGGTGAAAGAGACAGCGTGAAACAAAAACATATTGATGAGTTTTTTTGTAGTGACGAGAAATCCAATCACGAAATCCCCGCGTGAAGCCTCCTACGAGGGTAGAGATTTAGGGACCAGAGGTGTATTAATTATTAAAATACGTTAGTACGACAGATGGCCCATCCATATTCAGAAATATCACATTAACATTGCGTATCGGAGTTACGCATTTAAAGTCGACAGTAAGTACAGCTAATAAGCTTCAATATTTTTAATTATTAAAACAAGCTTTTTTGGCATATTTGGATATTTTATGCGATATAAATGAAATTGCTACAGTTTTAGATATGACGTTTTTGTTACGTACTCAGCGATAAGTAGTCAAGGAGAAGCCGCTTTTTATTAGTACTTAAATTATGTTAGCCATAAATGGCCGAGAATTTACTCTTTACGAAAATAGTTCTTACTCAAGCTTCTTTAATTAGTAGTCTCCTCATTTAACTCAATATGACACATTTTAAAAAGATGAACTCATCTCGCAATACATTTGAACAGATTAGGGTAACAGAATGGATAGTAAATAATATGAATTAAATTCTTTAAATGCCACACTCAAAAATAGAATAAACGTCCAATAAGATTTGAACATCGACCGCTGTTATTATTTGAATATTGTGATATTATTATGGAAATAAACAGTAGTACAGTGAAAAATTGTAACAATGTGATTCAAAAATAACACATGAGATTTACGAATGACATCAAAACTCAAAATATGGAATAGAATATAATATGAAATGTACTGTTATGAACACTTTGGTTATGTCTCATATGATCGTAACAATGTGATATCTTTCGTGTATTTTTTAAGTTCACTATACTCTTATCAACGTTACGATCATGAAGCTTTATCCAAATAAACAAAAAAAGTTTATTTGCCTCTTTCAAAAAAAGATACATGATTTGTTTGAATAACTAGTGTAATATTTTTTGATATCAATAACATTTTCAAACAATAAGATATTCCAAAATAATTATACGAGATCAACTAAATAAAATACTTATACATAATTCAATCATTCTAAATAATAGAAAATGAATACTTGGTGAATTGGTTTAAAACAAAGCCTCAGTTAGGGAAAGTATATAGAAATGCGTATTTTACGTTTACGTGACGCAAGTTTGGTAAAATAAATAGGATTTTTTATTGTGTTTCTTCAAGTAAGTTCGTCACTGACGATAGACGCGTCCCAAAAAGATGGAGTAGCCAAACCAGTTTTAAAAAAACCGATTCAGGATTAATCCATCTCATAGACTTGATCTTATTTTTGACCATCCACCTATAGGAGGGTTTTTTTTTTGTTATTTTTGTTTTAAGGGTCGATGCATCTGTTTGGATTTCCGATATTTACGGGTGAGAACAATTCAATCTGTGTGCCTTTAATAAAGGATACAAGCCAACAAATATATAACTCTACTACTAGCAATTTATAGATAACCTATTTTCCGTCCAATTACTTTAAGGCTAGTTCAAAAGATGTTATTCTTTATCTATAGCAACTCCATAAAATTGAAGTATATTGTTAAAACACGAACAAACTGACGGATAAAATGAATTAATTCTGGAAGTATTGGATGTGTTATATTTCCTAATTTCTCACTATGTACATAATATCTTAACTACAAGCAAATACATTTCCGGGTGTTGATACAGAGGTTGGAACCTTTATGATTGTTTTTAAACATCTGTACTATATGCATTATAATATCTGAGTAAAACAAACAATGTATATTTTTGCAATGCCTTTTCCCTAAATAAAGCGTGTCAACACCCTATGATATAGCCTGAATTCGTCACTAGCTAATTTAATCGCATTTTCCTATATTAACTTTGTAGATCGTATATGGATACTGATTCTGGAATCTGGTTAGTTGCAAAAAAGCATGTCAAGATAAGATTGTATTCAGTCATCTGCATCATGTAGCCGATGCACTTTAAGGTTATGATGGCAACTGGATGCATGGGCTGTTTATCTTATGTTATTGTAACAAAAAAGTGTAATGGTCATTAATTATTTTTTTGCTGTTCACTATCCCAGCTAGTTTTTTTTCAGGCGATTTACGCCTAGCTTCGGCCTTTAAAAAGCTCGACAAGAAATGAAAATCATTGAGCTAATCAAATGTTTGGTACTACTAATTAATTGAAAGTTTGCATCGTGAGGCATGCCCACTTCCACGCTTTTATCATTCGTAACGTCTTTAAGGTCATTATGCGTATCTATACTGTGGCGTAAATAGTTTCCTTCTAGCTTCTAAGACATGGGCTTGCGTACTTGAGTTGGCATGATACCTACACTGATTAAATCCTACCTACACCTACAATCCACCCCGGCGAGAACAAATCTTCTCACTCGACGTAAAATGATAGAGGTTATTTTAAAAGTTAGTAAATTATCCTTCCTACAAACCAAGTCGCGATAATCGACAAATCCGACAGATGGTCGTGTGTATGTTACTATATATATATAATACTATCGAACTAAAATATCATTTAATTATCTGGTGGTAAATAGTCTTTTTTTGTGGGAAAATGAAATCGCATTATGGCTAATATTAATTATTGGCGTATGAGTACTGTTAATCGGTGTAAAACTCGTCTTAAGATAGAACAATACAAAGTACTGAATTATTAGCAGTTTTCGGTATATTATTAAACAGAAGTCCATTAACCTCTTACGTTTAGAAGCCAAGAATAATAATCTCGATGCAAATGAGGATGAAATAATTGATACTCCGCATGCAGCAAGAAAAATAATTACCATGATAAAATTATTCCAATGTAAAATAATCTAGAATTCAAAATCTTTTCACATTTCGTGCTCTAATCGTGGATTATTATTATAAATATTTTGATTTAAATTTTAAGTATTAATTGCGTGCTAAAAACATAGTATCTAGTTTTTTAATTATGCTCAAATGGGTCGGGTTCATTTGAAAATTAGTTTTATAAATGCTTCAAACATAAATCTGTTGTTTATAGTGTTTTTTTTTTTTTAATTAAGTCGTTTATAATTAATACTATCGACATCGAATCGTGTTTGATTGAAATTGGTTTTAAGCTGCAAACTTTTCAAATTTGTATCCATCATTGTGGAACGCTGATTTAAATTAGGATGTATCTCATTTTGTCAGTGTATATTGTACTCACATGTTCACATGATTTGTAAAGGCGAGTTGCTGAAAAGATCTATTATTTCCAGCGTTTCAAACTATAATATATTCACATTGAAGTATTACATATACCATATCAAAATTAATTTCAGGTAACGTTGTTGCTTAAATAGAATACATTTTTAAATAAACGTAAATAAATTGACGTTTTAACTTGCCAATTTATTATAATATAATAGCTGTAGGTATACTTACATTATTATCAAATATCTTATCATATCTAAAATGAAATCTGTTGTTTTTCGCAATTTTAAGCCCGGTTCACATTGTACGATATAAACTTATTCAGATTTAACTGGTATTATTGTAGTAATTTGTAATCTAATATATAAAAGTCAAAATATGTATGTTCGTTCGTTTGTCCACAATTCTT
>JAGVSQ010003761.1:0-20820 GCA_022683975.1 Rhyacophila evoluta
GCTGTGACAATAATATAATACTGAGATATTGATAAATTGGTTTCGCATAGAATTTATAGTATAATAAACAAAAAAATATTGAAATATTAAAGTACTTTAGTAAATATGTTTATTTTCGCAAACGTTGAGCACATTTTGCGAATTCGCCAAAAGAAGCCCGCAGTTAAGTGTTAAACAAAAAGTTGGGAGCAAGTTCAAAACGAAAAGAATGTTGAGAAGCATTGACTTTTTAAATTTATTTTGATTCAATAACAAAAAAGGCTAAAAAGCGCTTGTAATATTTAACACATAGCTGTCATTTATGTATGAATTTGAAATGCGTGTTGTCAATAACAATAGATATAATTTTACGAAATGTTAGGTCATCATTTTTTTATATTCTTATTTTCTTATATATGTCAACTAGTGCAAATAATCATAATTATTATTATTATTATAAAATTTTATATTTCTTAGAATTGAATAGCTTGTATGATTTGGTATCGGATCACAGATAGTTTAAATAAATGAGATGCATAAAGTTAAAAATAGGCTTGCTACAAATTCCAATAAAAACAAGCATACATACACAAAATATTTTCACATAATAAAAATTCATATGCTTTACGCTCGCAACGTTTATATTTAATGTATATTTTTCATATTGCAATTAATGTATTACATTCAGAACCACGGCGTGCTAATTTCCAAACTGTACACCGGACAAAGACGCTTGAATATGGTGAGCGTCTTCTATAGTGAAAATGAAATACATTCGCACTACAATTAAAACCAGTATACTATACAAATATAAGCTTATAAAGCTTAGAATGCGCAAGTTATACATCAGTGAAAATATGTTGACAGTTTGTTCAATTTTTTTTTGCACAAGAACACCTTCTACTCATGCGGCAGCACTGTAAATATGTATATCATATAAATTTCTAGGCGTATGTACTATTCTGAGTTCCACTATATCCACCACTAATCTAGATAAGCTATTTTGTGCGACGATTATAAATATGACCGTAATTACTCAATCTATTAGATAAACACATTCAGATTTTTAATATACATAATTTTTATAAAGCTTTGGGAATCAAAATCGTAATGTTCAGTATTGAATTTTTTTAATGTGATTGTATGGATGACCAACCTAATATGTTTAGAACAATAAATTAATTAGCCGAAGTCAACATCCGTTCTAATGTGATTTATTTCAGAAAATAAATAATTATTTTAATTATTTTTAAATCCATTTCTTCAGGCACTGGAATGGCTATAATTTATTTAAACACCGCTGTAAAAATAACAAAATCATTTAAGTGTAAACACAAATCACTGTATTGACTAGTCAATGTGTGGAATGCTACCTCTATACGTGCAAAAGAATTATCTATAACAGTGTCGTAAAACACGAAAAAAATAGAGTTATATTAGCACTTGTATGGTCAGTGCTGTGATTGAATGCTCACTTTAGTTGAGTTTAAAATTTTATTGTAGCAATAAAATTTAAAGCTACCGTATACGATATGCTAAGATTTGCGGTAAATTTTATTGCGTTATAATGCCTAAAAGCTACGTAGCAAGCTTTTTAAGATTTAAATTTAATATACTTCCGAAACATACAATAACATTCATCAATTAGTCGTAAAGCTTTAAATTCGACTTATTTGTGTTTGATTAGTCACCTTGGACAATTAAATTTGTTATAAGAAATATATATAGCGTGGAGAGGTGACCACTGAATATATATAACACGTGCCGCTAGTTATAAGAAAATGCAGCAGTATTCACCGAATTAACTTAAAAACATTAAAAATAAAAAGAATTTGAATAAGATTACATATTGTAATTACTTATAGTATTAAAATAGTTTGGGTGAGTTGGGTAAAGTTTAGTTCTGCCGGTGGCCGATAGCTTGATTTGCGCGCTTATATATAAATAGACACTTTTTAAAATTCAGCATATGAGATGTCAATCTGTGAATGCCAGCAGAAAGAAGAACTTCAAGTTGATTATTTAGTATATCGACCCTGTCCAAGCAAAAGTCATAAGCCGTCACATAAGAATAATGAGTGAGGTTTGATTTCTTTTTCCTTCATGCAAGTTTGATGGATCCTTCATTTTTCAAAATCTAAATCTGAGTTCCGATAATAATTCAGTGTTTGCAACATGATACTTTTTGATAGAACGTTTATTTAGTTATCTATATTTTGAATCAATAAACAAAAAATCTTTTAAAAAAACTGTGGGGTAATCCCTTTTGCCTAAACAGGGTCGATATGAGTAGAGTAGGTAAGTGATCAATAGATACACGGAGAAGCGCAATTTGGCTTAGTACTAAAAATATTTGATCTGTTTTAACAGCTTGTTTTAAAATGGACAATTTTTTCACAATAAAATTATATTGAAACAAAAATGCAGATGGAGAACAAGGTACTCGTATATGTTCTGAGTATTAATTCATTTGATAATAAAATATGTAAAAATACTTCGAAAATATTTCAGAGTCTATTCAAACTAAATATAAACTTTTGTTCACAAAGTTGAAATAACCCACTTAGAAATAGGTTTAAAGTATTTCCTACATAATAAACTGAACACTAAAGTTAAGAAAAAAGGTAAAAAAAATCATACCGATATTCATAAAAAGTTTCATCGTTTTTTTATAACAAGAGCTTTACAATTGGCAGTGTTAAAGAATAAGCAAAGAAAGTTGTCAATTCTTATAGAATTGACGAAAAGTTTGGGGTCGTCTGAAAGAAATATGCCAAACTTAAAAAAGCTCTGATCACGTATATAATGTACTTCATAGAAAAGGATACTGATATTTTTTGGGTTATCGCAATATTTTGTCACGTTTTCAGGGGCTATCGAATAAAATTCAGGCAAGAAGGATTATGTAGCCTTTCTCTCATACGAACAAAAAAACTTTACCGATACCTAATTATTATCCTTGAATACAAAATGGACACACTCGATAAACATTTAACTTATGGAAAATAGACGATGGTAGAAGACAACAGAAAAAAGCAGATCAATGCTTTCTGTAATCAGCTTTGATTTTGACATAAAATGGTATCAGGCAATTACATAAAAATATTGTTTTTTTTTTTTTAATTTTAAATTGATCGACCAAGAATCTAAAATCTAATTTAAGATTTAAAAGCATGAATCAAATTATTATCTTTGAAGACAAAATGAACACACTTGATAAACTTTTAATCCACGGAAAAAGACAACAGTAGAAGTCAACAGAAGACAGAAGATCAATGTTTGTTGTAATTAGCTTAGCTTTTGACATGACATGGGATCAGGAAATCACATAAAAATTTTCTTTTTTTTTAATTTTAAGACTGATCGACAAAGGATCTAAAATCCAATCTAAGATTTAAAAGCATTCATCAAAATGTTGAAAACGTTTCGTTATATCGATAGATCATGTTTTTTTTAATAGCTTCGTAAAAATCTCTGCGTAAAATTTTGTTTCCATACAAAAAAAAAATACATTGTATGATATATCCGAATGAAGGATTTTTGTGAATACGTGCAGTTTGATGATAAGTTATTTTTCTAAAACACTTATTTCTTTTTTCTAATGAAGTTTTGAAGCCACTGTTTAAGATAACAAAGAAAATGAGTCGTAGGAGTGTTCTAATAATAGCAAACAAAAATCTATCGATAGATTATACGATATATTTTTTACGATGGCTATCATTAACACAAAAATCGTAATATTACAGACATTTCTGATCATTGTACCACACGTCATCGATAATTTTATGTTTTTCTGAATCATTCCTCTTCCTTTGGAGCCGTAAAAAGTTAGGCTACGCAAATAACATTTCAATGTTTTTCTTCCGCTGAGAGATTCTTCTGGGCACAATATTTTCTCCTAAGTTTCATTTATTTCTGCTTACCTCGTGGGGAGTTTCCGGCCTAAGCCTGTTTCCGGTTGGCGCCCTTCCACGTATGAGATCTTTTTAGTTTTTTTCATCTCACACACTTCCTAGACCAGTGGCTCGTAAAATACATTTTGCCAAAGAAAATATTTAAATTACACCACGGAATATAATAATAACTTTTGTAATGCGTAATTTAAAACTTTTTCATTTGAACGATATCTACTTCTCTGTATGTTCACTTAGAATCTTTATAGATTAAGATACATATTAAAGTGAAACAATAGCCATATTATTATTTATATCTATACTTATATATATCTATACTATATTATTAATATCTATAAAACATAAAATATGTAAGTGAATCTGTCTGTCACAAAAACCCCTCCTAAACGGTATACAGTAGCAACGTGAAATTCTCACGTATCATTTTTAATGTAATTTTTAGATCAATTGTATTAAATTAAATCTCTAAAATTATGACTGATAATTAACAATAGACTTAAATATTCTACATAGTCAAGTATTGACATAAATTTGTAACAACGGGGTGAACAAATTATCATATAAAACAACTTCCAAGCTGTAAATAAAATTTGGTAATTTCCTATTAATCTATTTAGTTAGTTAAGTATTCCTTTATTTATAATTATTATTTTTACAACCGTCATACTGATTATTGAGACGAAGCGTTCAATTAAAAATAAACGGTCGTCTATTTACAAAGTTTTCGTGTTATATTATACATATGAAATTGCATGTACTTTAAATGACAAACATGTTGCCTGCTCTTATCTAATCGATATATTTTATAAAAGTCGAATATTAATCTATTACGCAATTGACCATTATATAGATTGGGATATTTAAAATATTTTCCACACATCTTAGCAAAACACAATTCTGTCATCATTGTTTTAATAGCAATTAATACATTATCAAATTATAGTATCAGAGTAAACACTTAGATGTTTGAAATAACTTTTTTAAAACCAATTTTCATTTTGTAATGTTAAGCAATGGATGTGTAAATGATAAAAATAAATGAGGGCGCGGTGGGGGTGATAAACGTTTGAGAAACGCTGTCCCGCAGTCTCATTCCTAACTGTTTGATTTACCTCAGTTCCTTTTCCGATCCAATAGCATTCACCGAAATGTCAAACCCATGTAAGGATATATCATTTGGATGTATAAACACTTTACTGCAAGATTTCATCGTCCGATTGTGGAAATTATATCATTTTATTACTGGGTACCAATACTTATATATTACTATATCATTTGAATAGTCAGCAAAGATTTATGTGTACTACATCCGTTGAAAAACAAATATTTAATTCTAAATTCATAATTTACTCAATTGATCATCACGAGTAGAAAAAGCTTATTAAAATTTCAAAACTATTCAAACTTTTTAAGCATCTATACGTGTGTAGTGGCAATGTATGTTATTACTATTTAAGACCCAAAATTTATGTCTCAGCAGGTTTAAGTTATATAAAAACGATTTATAAATATATCGATGAACAGTGAATTGATCTATGAACGAATAAACTTAGTACCAGTACTTAGATCGTATGGAGTATAAAAGTTAATTTTGTTTAGCCCTGTGAAAAAAATATTAGGTTACAACATACAAAATAGCTGTAACAAAAACAAAAATGGAGCAATGCTTTGCAAACTCACTTGCCTCTTAATTCAACTGATAAGAATCTGTCTTTCTAATACTTATGACCACAATCTATTCTTTCTTAATTAGGCGTATCCTGGAGTTTTGATCATAGAGTGGGGATCAAGTTATTCTGTAGACATGTCTCGATAGTTAATATTAATTGATTTTTACAAGAAATTGCCGTGCATTTTAATGATAAGTGATATGCGTAAGTAAAATTAAATCAGTAAAATCTCAATTCAATTTAATATTTTTGTTAGAGACCATTGCTATTGTAAAATGATTAAGATTTAAGCATCTTCTGAATCCAGTCTTAACTATCAACTTACGGCATATCCTGAGAGGAGACCATGGCTGGTAATTCTCAAGTAGCCGATATGCATTAAGATATATTAATATGTGTGTACACAGTGATAGAAAATAAACAAGATAATACAATTCCAGTGAAAGTTTACTGGAAATATTTTTATTTTAGTGAATCTCGGCAACTATTTTGGCGCCCCTGGGAAATATCAAATATGGGCAATTTCGCGTGTAAAATCCACATTAAAAATGGATGGATAGACATCTACTAAAGTATATTTCAAGCTTGAGCTTTTGGAAGCACCCCTTAGGTAAAGTATTGTTTATATTGTATCTTTTATCGCAAGAAAGTTTTACTACTCGTTCTGTACGTCCATCAGGGTTTTGCACCCTTGGCAAATATGGCTTTGCCGATGCCTTTCTACGACCCTGATCGTAGACGTCAATTTATTAAAGTAAGCAATTTTAATTTTTGCAGAAATTTTATTTAGTATACCGATTTAGTATAAGATATTTTTCCTGCCAAATAAAAACACACGTAATATACAATAAGTTTGCAATCACTGCTACATACGCAGTTTCATATCTCACGATTTTTATGATTCTCATCAAACTTTCAGTACGTAATATTTAAGGATTTCAAGCGCCTCATTAGAATATTGTTTACTTAATAATTTAAACCAACAAATCATGATATGTGTTGAATCACAGATATGTATACTAAAATAAACACGTTTTGACAGCTTCAAATGATTTGAACTGACAAAAACTATCAAGCGATCACTTGCCTCGTGTAAACATCAAAGTTTGTTCGTCTACTTTGAATGGCACAGATTCTCAAATGCTGTTGATTTTATCAGGAAAAAAAACTATGCCTGTTTTATTTTAATGTTTAGAAATTTCGGAATCTAAACCTAAAGAAATTTGTATTTCACAAATAAAATATAAAAGATTTGTAATATCTATTTATTGAATTGCATATTTTTTGATAAAACGTAAATAAAATAATTAAAAGCAATTGTATTATATGCAATGCTATCATTGATGGATGACCCTGACAAGTGCATTAAAATTAGTTAGAGTTTGTAGAATTTTATTTTACACTTTACTAATATTTGCATTCACGGAGGACTATATTTAATTGTTGTCCTACTGTAAATGAAAGCTTCCTGTTCATAAAAATAAAGTAAACTAAGTACGTTTAAGCAAGATTCTATCTCAAAAGATTTATTTAACTAATATGCCATTTTAAAAAACTGTATCGCATATAGAATAAAATATATATATCGCCAAAGCTTAGGTATGGAGGACAGCTTCCAGTAGACAGAAATAAGACTTTTTCTGATGATGCACACGACCAGCGTGTATCTGTTTATATCTTTATTTGTGTTGTAGAGATAAATTGTGTCGATTAAATAAATATTTTATTTTTAAATAAGCACAGCATTATAGAGATGCTTTGAAATATGACTATCAAACTAAATAGAATGTTACCATATATTATGGCGATTGTATATATCAGAAAAAATAAATCTCCTCAAATAGGACACCATGAAAAATGAGCTTTTTACAGTGCTTATTTCCACATATCAGACACGGCTGAAAGTATTTGAAGGTATTGTAACAAAAAAAATTGGTGTTATGATATACCAAAGCTTTAATGTAAATAAAAATGTAACCAAAAAATATTGTCACTTTTCAAATATTTTATTTACAGACTAACCCGTTAAATGATCACTTATTTAATAATAATATCAACACTTCCAATATCGTATTACTATTTAAATAAAATATGAATTTTGAGTACGTCCACTGTAGGTTATGGATCTTAGATATAATTGTAACTCCAAAACAGAGGCCTTATTTTGATGTATTAATTTTACGAGAATTAGATCAGTCAATAGCTTAATTTTCGGGCGTTCATTTCTATATTTTTGATTATTGAAATCCCTGTGCAGCATTGGGGTTCCAACTTGCAATCTCTAGCATAAACCAGCGCGCGTATCTACCTATCGGCTAATGAATGAGTGCCAACGTATAAAATAAAAATAACAAATGGGTAATAAATATAAATCTCGAAGCAAAACAACACAAAAGTAGGTAAATATGTGATACAATAATGGAAAAATAAACGGTTTGATATTTATGGTTGTTTTGCACTTTTCCAATCAACTTTGCAGCTAAATTGCTTTTTATCTCATACAGGAAATGAGTTTTCTAGATAGTGAAAATATTGACAACCATAATCAATCCAGGAAAATATTGGAGCTTCGTTTTATCAGCAATCAATTGCAGTTTATTAAATTTATAAGATATGAAAAGGATTCCTGACACTGTGCAAACTTATTACTAAGTTAGTACTATTGTATATACAGTAGTAAATACTATTTTATTCGACTGACATCTGTAGAGCCTGTAAATTGCCTAAGATCATCTTGGTGGCCGAGAGCTAGTTGATAAGCACTCGCGCGCGAGAGGTCATAGGTGTGCACACTTGTGAATCGAAAGTTTGAATTTTGCAGAATAGAATTTAAAAAAAAATGGTTTCCGATAAGCTAGACGATTTTATGAAGTCTCGTGAAAATATGTGTATGACAAAGTCTTCGACTTGTTAAGGTGCATATTTAAAGTGGGCATGGTTAAACAATAATAAAACAGTTTAATAATATAACTTTTCATTCAAATCTAATAATATAAAACTACCTATTTATCGCAATGTTATCTCTTTTCATCACAAACTATTCAAAAACACAACCGAAAACTTGGAAAAATTCAAAAATATAAGGTTTACCATAGTTGGTAGCGAATGCTCCTAGCAATACGAGAAACGCGGGCTTGATTCTCCATGTGTAAGATTTTTAAATCTAAAAATGCAGAAATGGATGCCCATTAGGTGGAAAAAATGTTTGACAAACGATTCTCCTGAAAAATAATCTGTCAAGACTTCTTCAATTTGCGAAGATCCATATACTACACTTTCGGAGTAGATATCTTCACACTTTGTGTAGATCCATATGCTCCACTTCAGAAGCGAATATCCTATAATTTATGTATATTTAATAACGTCGTATATTTTTGATTAAAAATATAACTATTATATATTTGGTTAGTATACGTATAGTCTCACATAATATCCGTACAAATATTATTTTCAGCTATTCGATTTATTATTACTACGTCATTATTAATTTTTTTAAATGACAAATATGACAGTGTGTTATACTTCCATAGACATCTAAATCCACTCAACAATACCAGAACGATTAATGTATGATTTTTTTGTGCATTAATTGATTTCAGTTGATGTAAACGCCGTCTCATATATATTATAATGAGCGCTATTTTTCTCTAACTAACAAATAAAAAATTGACACGCACGGGATTTAAAATGATCTCAACACATTTGAAAAAAAAAATACTAAAAAATGCCGATGAAAAATGTGATTAATGAGATCTGTGTAAACTAAGTTGCCATTCCGTGAATGCGTAGGTAGATATAACATATACAAGTGATATTCAACCAACAGTGCGCGTATTCTATCGAGGCAGCGTTTTTGTTAGTATTTTTATAATTTTAATTCTTTTCACAAAATAATCATAACATTCCTACAACGTTTGTAGGAATACTATTTGATAAAAATAATTCTTACATGTTTAAGCATCTACCGTTTCTTTTTGATTGTGTGTGATATCAGAAAAATATACACAAAGACGAAAAACAATTGCTATCAGTGTATTTATTTATAAGCATTCAAAAGTTTAGTAAGCAAATGGCGTGAACTATATATCATAGTAAATTTGCTGTTAGCGTTTGATAGAAATTAGTTTTGAAATCGAATTAAATTAGTAGAAAATTATGATATTTATATGGCTTTTTTTATCAATTCATATCAGTATCTATAATAATGTATAAAGACAATTAATAAGCTTTCACATTTTGTATAATATATAATATAGTATTAAGAGGCTAAATGATACATTACGATAAATGCTATGATGGTTTAAAGGCAGTTGGAAAAAATTATAAGTTTAAAATTATTGTCTCGAATGTAAGTTATAAAATGTTGGTTATCACTAAATAATATTATATCACTTGAATATTGTAATATATTTTGCGTTTTGTTTACATTAAGCTAGTGTTGAAATTCGTTTTGTGTGAAAATGTTAAGTGAACTCTACCAGTTTATCATCTGAAATTAACTATAAACCAAATTGAAAATAAATATACACGATAAAAGAATTATGAGCAGGAGATACAAATTCCTTGTGAAAAGTGGTGATTGAATAAGATATGTGAAGTATTAGATTAAAATATGTTACTTAAACCGGTTCGAAAACCAAAACCATCCATATGAAAAAAAAGAAACACAAAAAACAAAATGAAAATTTCAAATATGTAGCTTTAAATTATTTTTGTCGAGTAAGATGGTGTTATATGAACAAAATCGTTTATCGATAGTCATAGGCGATCACATAAGCTAAGTAAAACTGCATATACAAAGAATGCTGATTTTTAATGAGTGACTGTAGATGGTAAATTACGTGTTTTTAATTCTGAAGCTTTTTATGAAGTTGTCTATAACTGTCTGAAAGCTTGATTGTTTATTCGGCAATTTATCCGAGATAGCCAACAGAATTGTAAAAAAAGCCATAATATGTTTCATCTAAACTCATCTCATAGCATTATTTTAATGTTTCATTTGTTATCTTTTAGATAAAAAATACAAATCAGATGCAAAATAGAAATTGAATTCTTGTTAATACATCAGACGCTATTTTTTTTCTGCAGCTACAGGATTCACAAGTACGACATCCAGTACCAAGTGAGTTTAGTCAATAAACTGATTCACTCAGCCATCGATGACCAAGTTATTTATCAGTTATAAAACAGAAATATTTTTTATAAACATTTCTTCTTACTTTCCTTTTTAAATTTTATTCTCACATTCTGGATCTAATAATAAACATTTAGAAAAATAAGCAACATAACATGATTACTTACAATGTATTTGGACGTAAAATCTTTATATGACGATCAAAAGAATAATTCAATAATATGTGTTCAACATTGGGCAGAATATAACAATAAATATTCAGATGAATTCATATGAAATAAGTTATATTTTCAAGGGGTAGATTTTCATCCGTAAGATTTTGTGAGAATATTTTTACACTCAAATAAAGTGTGTTGACCAAGGTTAAAAGTTTGAGCACAGAATGGTCAAAGTTATCGAAACGGAAGTGCGCTGAAGTTTATTCAAAAGAATTTCTATGTCAATTTACTACTATTTACATGAAAGCTTTGGGTATATTTTTGCTTTATAACAATACTATCATTCAAGCAAATGTTCTTGAAGTATAGAATATATTATATTCATATTATAAGTCAACTGTTGCCGATTTATAAGCGTATGCGGCTCGATACTTGAAGTTACAAATTCAAATCCCGCAGCTGAATGAGACTTTATAATATTATTACTTAAAAATAAAACTGGATGCCCAATCGATAATTGGATGATAACCAAATGAAAACGAAATCATGAAAAATAGTAGTCAGGTAAAGTTTTCACATTAAGATGTACAAAACCGGGCATATATATAATAGTTCAAAAATATTCATACTTAATACCAAATAAGAAATTCAAATTATTCACATATTTTTAAATGTTACACCCACAGTTCGATTTAGTCAAAATAGAGTTTAAGTGGAGCTTTTAATGCTACCGTTGTGTATATATGAAGTTATAAAAATTAAAGGAAAATATTTTTATTGTCAAGCATGAAGAAATGAAATTTGACGGATACGCGTGCTTGATTACTTATTAATTAACTATAGTTTTAAAAAAGCAAGTCCTCCATCAGCTCAAGTTTTCATCGAGTAAACTTGATTTGACGGCTACCGTTATGAGTAATATGCGCGGGCGTTACACTTCGTTATGTAATTTACTATGAAATGGTTACTAATACGAAATAGAGATGGTATGTCTAATTTTAGATATCACACAGTTATAAACAACGTTTTACGGCCATTTAAGGTACTTGTGGTATTTTTAGAGCTTTAATGACTTATTGTTTGATTTATTGTTACTAAAAATATAATGGCATGAAAAGGACCGGCTCTTGATAGTGACTGTTAGAGAGATAACAAAGTTATTAAATAAAACATCATACGTGCGTTTCGCTGTATGATAGGGTGCTTTCTTCCCCCAAAGCTTCTTTTTAGGTTAATGGCAATAAGAGTGTGTAATAAAGTTGATCTCCTTTTAGTTACCGGTTTCGGAATTTCGGAAAAAGCATCAAGTGGAAATGTGCAAGACACATAAATCTAAAATGAGATAAACAATTACTGGATAAATTTGGTCATCCAGGGGCATCCAAAAAGTAAAAATTTTCGGATAGCTACATCTAAATGACATCAGATTGACGAGATATGAAAGTTGTGCGAAATTAATAGTATACTGCGTAAGTCGGGCGGAATAAACTGAGTTAAAAGATGCCTCAATCCGTCAGTGGATTGGTGCATATTAATGATGATAATTTAAGAATTTTCACGATGTATAATATGTCGTCGTTGTTAAGAAAATAGTCATCAACTCGCAAAAATACTTTGTGGGGATAATTGCGTTGAAAGATTATTTTGTGTATTGGTATCAGGATATTTAATAACTTTTTGCATTTTATCCTTTGTCATTAGCCATATATTGCAGTAAATTTTAATTAATTATACAATATGCATATTCGACATGTTAGTTTACTTTAGCGAAAAAGTCGATTTTGGAAAAAAGTGGGTGTTAAAAATAAATATTTACTAACGTTATGTAATTGTAAACTGTTAATATAAACACCGCATAAAAATGACAAGTGCGTAACTTTGATTTCAAATTACAATTGATATGGATACATTTAACTTATTTTAAATTACATAAAAAAACAATTAAAAATCAAGCTCTATCTGTCGAGAGTATTAACTACGATTTGTTGATATCCTGATCGACTGTCTATCGTATTTATCGTAACGCGTTTAAATTTAAAACTGTTCTTTCGTCAGACAATATTGCACGTGCCAGATAACATCCACGGATTAAGAACGGACCGTAAACACGTCGATCTTCACGGCGGTCAAAGATGTGCTGATAAAGAATACAAAAAAGCATATTTGGGCATGCGACGGTAAAAGAATCCCTTCGAAGGAGTATATTACGCCATGGGCATCATACTGAGGTGAAGCAGTACAACTATACCATCCAGAGCCGGATTTACCATGAGTTTATGAAGTTTGTTGTACAGGTTCTCTGATGCTGTAGCGGTTATTGCCTCTGATCTAATATATAGTGTAAAAGAGCTTGATAGAAATTGATGCATGAAAAAAAAAGTTATCTCAAAGCTAAGTTTCAAAATTAAACATATTTTTTTATTAAAGTTATTCTTGAAACATTTCAGTAATTTTAAAGGTTCTCTCGGTATATTTCCAAGTAGTTGGTAAGGTTAATAGTAAATTTCTTAAATATTTAGTAATATAGTAATAACAACAAAATAGCTAATTATCGTTTTAGTGGTCGATTAGTATGAGTTTACGCTTTAATGTAGGACATAGCGAATTTAAATCCCGTGTATGTGGCAAGATTTATTTAAAAATCAAGATTGAAGACTGGATGCCTAATGAGTTAAATGATTCGCTAGAATATGTTTTTATCATTGTTTCAAAGACTTGCTTTGATAACGTTCAAAGAGTCAGGTTAAGGATAGTTAATATAGAAAGCTTATCGGTGTTAAGACTTGACATATAGAAATTATTGAGTTTTATAAATATGGGTAAGTTGTAAAAAAGTAACGTATTACTTATTTATATATCTTTTGTGTACTTAAAAAATTGTAAAACCTATATTATGAACGTTTACAATGTTTAAGTATGTATATAATAATATATGTATGACTTTTCTTTGAAGTAGAAGTCGATTTGATGTATGAATAATATCTATTTTAATCAAGTGGCATTGGAATTTAACACTAAATTAACGTATTCGGAAATAGCCACTTCAAATTGAAATATCGATAAATTATCATATGCTTGCTTTTCTTTTCATCACCCGCCATGTCTCTATATCCACTAAAAGAAGTTATGCTATCATGTGAATCACTTTTGGAATTAAGATACGTGCTTAGTACTATTATAGAGTTTGGGCTTTTTATTCTTATTAAAACGAGCTTTGAAAAGAGGGGTGTTTTTACTCACCCTAAAAAGCTGCATTTTTTACCATCTAGGCTGAAGCACATAAACCTCCGCAATGTGGATAAATGTTTTGAATTTTTTTATCACGACTATTGTTAATCAGTCAATTGCTCAAATGGGTATTCTTTTTAAATTTAGAACGTTTTCTCTAGTAGATATCAAGACACAATGACCGATCTGACGGATTATCGAACCGAGGTTTTCCCTTTCAATCCAGCTACGGGGCATTCCCAGAGGATGTTACTAACATCCTGAAATTCGCCATTCAAGCAAGAGATTCTATAGGACTGAGCTGACATAGAGTGATGGTTAAATCAGACGGTGAGTCATATTGGTTGAAAACGCTGATTTTTATAAACATATAATTATATGCTTTAATAAAATCAAAGAGATTTTAAATGATAATGTAACAGTATATTCCGCGGCAATAAAGATACATATACCTAAAAATCGTTTTGTTATTTATAATGTATGTATGGGTCAGCTTATCTAATCTATAATAAAAAGGATATACTATTATCATATATCAAAAGATATTGGATATTGCAAGGACTTGAAAGCATTTGTCAGTTGTTGGTATTTTTGAACATCTCTGATTTTATGCCATAGTTAAAAAATGTCTAAATTGATATTTTAAGTAGATTCATCTTTAGTTTGGTAGAAATAAAAACAAGACTTTTCAGACACTTACTATTCACCATAATAACTCAAACAATAGTGAAAAATTATGGTTTACATAAAACTTTACCCACTAAGTTTGAGTGTAAATCATTTTGAGTTTAAGGTCTTTTTCCGTTTAAGAACAATAAGTCGACGGCAGTATTCACATTAATTTCATTTTAGTTAATAAGACACGTATTTCATTTACGCAGTATACATCAAGATATCATTAGTATATATGTGACTAACTAAAGCCTGGCTTCCATCAACAGATTTCTTCATTCGTCCCTGCCTAATGAAGCCGTTTTCAATTTGTCACGTTGGACACACGACAGTTATCGACAACTTTGATCAAGCTAATCAAGTATATGTATAAGCTATACTTATACTTTAATATAAGTAGAAGAAGCACGTGGCGTTTCATTATATGTAGCGTAAAAGTTACGTGGTTAACATTTATACGAAGGTTTGAAATTTTTAGAAACATACAGTTTTGAATCTTTGACATTTTAAAACAAGCAATAGTAATGATTATTAATCAATATTAGAACTATGTTTTAGACACTTTTGATGTTAATATAAAAAATACCAATATTTTAGACTATACGTTAGTGCTACAAATTGTACGTCTCACATAAATCGTACATAAATACAATATCTATATAAACACACAATGGATTGAATATTAACAATTTCAAACGAAAAAACTATGGTAACGAATACAAATCATTGAAAAGTCAGCCGAAAGTATTAATTAAAAAAACAACGAACATTTACAAAATGTTTTTAGTAAACGAAACACGTGTAGATAATTAATTTTAATATGTTATAAATACCAATAAATCAACATGTTTTTAGATGTATCTATTTTTGTATACGACTGTTTATTATGTTTTATGGTTTTACTGCTATGTTGTCTACGATGTCTGCGAACAATTAAAATATTGTGTAAATTTTTAACCTAATTTCACCACAATACACAACCCAAATAACGTAAACAATATACGATCATTTAAAATTCATTATTGAAACTTTTAAGCTTTCATATTTTCAGTATTAAGCTTATTTTAACCAAAACTTTGTAGTGAAAAACTACGTAATTTTAAATAACGTAAAGCACAAAATCTAAGCGAATACTATTTTTGAAGAATATTGAGTGATAAGTTATATGTTTAGTGTGTGGAAATATATCAAAGAGGTGTAAATTTTTTTATAATTTATAATCAAACTCGATTAAGACCGAGATTAAACTAATCCACTATACCTAACCCAGCGATGCATCACTTCAAAAAATGATCACGTCTCAACACAAACCAGATACGATAATTTTTAAATCATCACTGAACCATTATAACTGTTTTTCTCTAAACTTTTCGATCTAAATTTCGACGGATCGGCTGCAACGACACGAGTAAGATGAGCCGACAATGTACGCGTGTTGATGGCACGGCATGGCGTTTGCGACTGTTTCACAGTTTCTCATGGCGTTAGTGTGTTTAGTTTCATAGGTATAACGCTGGACCGGCGTAGATTCTCTTTTGATACTATTTACTACAATTTACTCCATATAATTTCAGTGATTATCAACTGAGAAATGAAGGGCGGAATCAACCAAGATGATTCGAAACATCGGCATATATTTTTTTAAATTTACGAATTTCACTTGAAAAAGTCTTAAATGCAACTGTGATAATCCGTTGATTGATTAAAATTAAAGTAAATAGTAATGAATGATACAATTATTGAGCCGTCTTGGGGAATTGGGCAAATTATTGTAAAACAATTGATTTATTATTAGAGTTTAAATAGTGCAGTATTATAACATTCATATTTTGAAGTTTATTGTTTATCGTCTATCATCTATTATACGTTTTTATTTATAAGACAGTTGTGAAAAACATTCTTTATAGTAAGCAGCAAAACAATTTTGCTCTACAACAGAAAAGTATGTAGAATAATTGTAACGTTAAAAATTGTCTTAACATATTGTTTTATAAACCTTAACGTATAGGATGAACAGTCAACCGTTATGAATCTATATGCAGCAATTCGCAATTTTGCCACCCAAGCGTGCACAATTATACGCGTCACAGGATATTTTTTTGTTTGTCTAGTCGAATTTATAGTTTCATATTATTTCAATTAAATGAATAGAAAATGAATTATTTCAAATTAATCTTCTCCTTCTTTCAAGTATGCCCCTGAAGTGACACTGTATGCATGTGCCAAACGAATACGCGAAAAAAACACGTAGTATCTGGTGTGATATCAATAGAATATTGGTATTAAATATTGTCGCTTTAGGATTGGTTTATCGAATTATCAAGGTGCGTGATTTGAAACACAGAAAGGGTTTGCAATTAATCGGATGTCATATACTGTAATTAAATTTTCTTATAAACAGTGATTTCAGCAGACTTTCAAAAAAAAGTTCGACACTTTCACATATTTACTCATACAATGTTAAATGACATTTTTTATCGGTTCTTAGGCATTTGAATGGTGGGTCTATTCGACAAATCAATCTTAAATTAACAAAATGTAAATAGATAGTTAAGTCATAATGCGAGGGAAACAATTCACAATTCACACATTACACATTAAATAAAAATATTTGTTTATGGTAAATATTCAATTTTTTCATTAAATTATTATGTTTCATTCTACGGTTAATTGTACACAATTGTCCATTGAGACCTTTTAAAATTATTATTATTTAATGTTTCATAAATAGATCATGTTTTTTTTGGTTAGATTTTAAACTTTTATAAAGTAATTCAATCCATCGTATGTGGAATTTAGAACTAACTAACTATTAACTTCAAAACATAAGCCGTCCGAGATGTAAGTATGACGAGTTGTTCTAATATGTTTTCATTTGTGTTTGAAAAAATATTTTTTATTTCAAACATAATTTAAAGTTTTTAAAAGCGTTTAAAAAGGTTTTGCACAGCTGACACGCATGCACCAGCTTTGGTTGAGGTAAGTTAATCTAGCCCATGCCCACCTCGGGGTGACCGGATTTTCATTGATCTACTGCACACATAATATTTAAACGTTTGTCGTAACTTAAGACAAGTAATAAATTGTTATTGCTTTCAATATAATGTTGCGGACACCTGAATAGAAATAGTTAAATACACGATTCAGTTGGACAATAGAAATGAAATATTATATCTAAAAACTTATATGTATAAATGTTAAGAAAATCGTAAGAATGTCGATAAATGAAAATTAATTACAGAGGCTTATATTATATTCAGAAAGATTTATAATGCAATTTTTCATATTACTACGTCCGGTATAAATCGATTTAGTCACCTCGTGATTAATGAGTTAAAAATGAATGATAGTTGTTAATCGAATACAAACAATATAAACTTACACCGTAGAAATACTTTTATTCTTCTTTGGAGTGGATATTTTGCAATGTTTGATAAATTCATTGAATTGTCATTAAATAAATATATCCCACCTCCAGAAATACACTGTCGTAAGTCTATTTTTCGCTGTTTTGATTTGAGTGCAGGTAAACTACACTTTTTCATCTATCATAGGAGAACATTGAAGTATCGCTACAAAATTTATGTAACGAAAAATACGAAGTATTCTTTTAAATGAATTGAGTTAAATATAGAGGAGAATACTTGTCATTATAAAAAAAAAATAACCAATGAAAAGCCATTACACAAAACAAATATTTTAAAAGGATCGAAAAGAATATGTTTGTTCTATCCTGAAAAATGGCCAAATTTAACAATGAACTGTTCTTCTCGGTGTGCGATCTAAGAAATTATATTTGTTATTAAATACTTTTCGATATCCGTTTGTTAAGCATGTGGATCGCGTAGTTATTTAAAGAGTTCAGAATTACCACCAATGATACGGTAAATTTATGAAAGAAATAGTATCCTTGCTGAAATTGATGAAAAGAAAATTGTGAAGGCAATACTAACATACAAATCGCCCGCTTATTGCTAAGATTTTCTATCTAAAAAATATAGGAAAACCTTTTTAGCACCATTTATTAGTAAATACTAATAAAAGCTTTCATTTCTGCAATTGCACCTGGGCTTGGCTAGGTCACATATTGCGGTCGCCTCAAGACAGTTTTAACCTGACCGCCCATTCTTTAAGGCGATCGGTTCTCAGTGTCCCGGAAGATTGCTAAATACTATTGGTGGAGTTTCAGGCTGCAGGTATGACCTGGGACAGAGAATTTTTGAAAACAGCATGTGTTGACACATGCTCCATTTAAGGAGTGGATATGGAAGAAGAAGAGGAAGTTTATAAAAAATGTATATCTTCAAAATATATCTACGTTAAGTTATTTCTATTGAATATTCAATTTGACATACATACAGTATTCTTTCTGATCAAAGTTCACTCAGTAGTAAGTTATGATAATTTTTAAAGGAAAAAGAAAACAATATTGTTTGTATGATACAAATTTTGAAGGGTGTGAGTAAAAAGTCCAAATTACTTAAAACATAAGCTCAATTTACTATTGAATTAAATCTTGGAACGGATATGAGAGGCAAAAAGCTTCGTTTCATTTCTCATTCCAAACATTTTTTTTGATAAATTGGCGACGCACGATGTTTAAAAAAATCGCAAAGAAATAATTTCTTTGTAAGTAATACAAAATGATTATTATTATATAACAGACATTTTTGAAACGGAGAGTAATAAATTAATAATAAAAAAATGTAATAGCTTCCAGCACGATATATTTTTCGTGCTTGGTTAATAATAATTATAATTTGCTGTATGTATTTAATTTATATTTTGTTATAAGCAACTTTATGTATTTTAATCGCTAAATTAGTAATGTATCAATGTAATCGTACCAGCAAGATATACGTAGGTAACACCACGAGACGCAAGTTTTTAGGAGACTGTTTATAAAAGCTTTTATTTAGCTTCACGTGCGAATACGCGTTCATTATTATTGCTAATCCCATCTAACTAATGGTATATTCTATAGTACTGTCTCATGTTTGCATACGGGCCGTCTTAATAACGGGTGTGAATACGTGACGGGTGGGGAAGAAACGTGTACAAGATTTTATTATTATTATTTCTATCTAACTAATGATATATTTGTTTAATTATTTAGTACAGTTTCAATTTTTCAAAAATATTACGTAATTTGTATTTAGTCGTATTAATATTGTATCTCATGTAGTTAATTTTAAGACCCAAAGTAAAATCTTTGGTGGCATTCTTTATAACTGATTTCTTCTTATATTGTCTATTAAGAGGTTTGAAAATTATTATTTACATTTAGGTACGTTTTTAAAACGTATTTATTACTACCTTGTAGTATATTTCTATGCTAATGAAAGCTTTTTAGAAAAAAAATCTATATGAATTTTACTTCGTCTAAAATAATTTATATATAAACTAATTAAATGGAATCCTTTAAATTAAAATTAAATTTTACTCTATTTATATTAAATATATAACAAAAACTATTATAAATATTTATTTTAAAATGTGATTTTTGATAATATTTGACAAACTTGCTTAAACTTGTCAACGCAAAAAAACTTAATCTTTGATACTAAATTTATTTTGGAAAAAACATGATTTACCTATCTATTCCGAGTTGGTACATTTATCATATTTCTTAACATTAATTATTGTTATACGAAAATGAGTAATCAAGCGAAAAATATAATATCCTTAATAATAATAATAATAATATATAAAACACACATTGCAAATTTGTAATCAAACTAACTAATCCTAGTGACGTAATCGTTTTATTGAATTTTTTATCGGTGTATAATACATTAATATCATATTTGTCCCCTCAGTGAGCAAGAGGTAGACTCAATCGCTTTGAAGTGTAGTTCGGATTCCACAGGTGCTAAGGATTTAAAATAATTCAAAGATTGAATGGACAAAGATCAAAGAAAGAATGGAAAGCCTAGATGCCAGGATGTATCCAACCAATTTAAAAAAAAAATCTCATATACACTCGGGCCTCGTATAACACGGTTATATAGTTCCACAAAAACGTCGTGTAATACAAATCCGTGTTATACAAGGTTTGAAGTTCA
>JAGVSQ010003762.1:0-20816 GCA_022683975.1 Rhyacophila evoluta
TCTCAAAACTCACTTTTTCACTTTAACGTCTTTTGCCAGTAATACGACGATGTATTCTAAATGCTACATATTCAAAATAAAAAAATGAGATAAAATGAAACACGATAAACAAACAAGTGACATCAATAATCTTTCAAGTAACCTTTGCCACACACACAAAATGTTGCGTCAATATTTACAACAACCAAAAAAAACCAACAAAATAATATTTGGTTTTTTATTACTCTTATTCCTCAGTGGAATTATTCAAGTGTGATATCGCATCGTCCGGTGTAGTTTTTCCGTCGGGCCCCTGTCTATTTTAACAGCGGCTTTGCTAATATTTTGCTAAAACCGCGTCGGCACGGTGACATGCCGGTTTTGAGTAAACATCCACCGCTCTCCTTTTAGCGCACTGTGTAACTTGTCACAACGGTGTTTTAACTTTACGCACTCTTTA
Organism: Rhyacophila evoluta; assembly: GCA_022683975.1. Taxonomy (NCBI): domain Eukaryota; kingdom Metazoa; phylum Arthropoda; class Insecta; order Trichoptera; family Rhyacophilidae; genus Rhyacophila; species Rhyacophila evoluta. Next base: position 440 of record JAGVSQ010003762.1, read on the forward strand.
TTTTTGTAAGGTTTGTTTTTTTTTTTTTGCACCAACACTCAGTTTTAATGATACCGTTTACGTAATTATAATGATGAAGCATTTTTTTTACTGTATATAATTTTTTTTCGCTTACAGTTTTTCTTAGATTTTATATTAATTCTATTTTTCCACTTATATTTCTGTAATTATATGCCATTATTAATTATATTAGTTAAATTTTACCGCCAACGCAAACAACGAATAGATAAATAAATAATCAAATTCATACATTTTTTTTTATTATTATTTATTTATTTCAGTGTTAATTTAGATACTTGATTAAATATGACCATTTGAATCATCTAGTTCATATATAACATAAGTGCACTTGGTTAAAATATTGAAAAACCGCTTATTTTGTTTATTACTTTTTCTTATTTACAATTCAAATAAAATTTGTCATTGGATTGCGGATACTTAGAGTAAAATTAAATATTTTCTTTATTTATATTTTAGGAGTAATTACGATAATAATAATTAATTCGTAATTTTGAAATCCATTTTTATTGGGTTTTATTGCCCCTGGTAACTTTTCCATCTTTGATTATGATGTTAAATAGAGACTAGAATAAAATCTCATATTTAGTTCAAAATTGACAAAAAGTGCACTTATGGTAGATAGGAACTATTTGTCTCATTTATACTTTTAATAATAATTTAATTTTTCGTATTTATTTAAATACTAATAAATTAATTGGTTATATTATATTGTGAACATTTTTTTTTAATACGAATTGTAATAACTAGTTTACAGTTGATGTTTCTTAGATGCTACAAATAAAATAAACAATGAAAAAATAAGCAAATAATTGAACGCATATCATCAAGTTCATTTATTGTGATTTTATGTGTTTATACGGACATGGTCATACTATTTTGGGTACCATTATAACATATTCACGAGTAAGATACAAGATTTTTGGCCAGACAGCCAACGTGTCCGTGTGACTGTTCATAGCAGGATACTAATCATATGCTGTGGGAATGTCCAGGAATGTGTACGAAACGAAAAGAGTTACTCAAGTCGGTCCAACCAGGTGTTTGACCCATCGGGCCATCCAACCTGGTTGTCACAAGGGCGAATTTCATTGGTTTTAAAAAAATTACGGCATGGTGAGCGTCATGATCTCTTCACATAAATTGCTTGACCTAATAAGTTTCCATTTTTTTTTCAATTAACTTTTTTTACCATTATATTTCTTTTAACTTTTAATAATTTTAATATGTATTTACAAGGGAATTCTATGTTATTGTTTTTCTTTAAAGAGGCTTTGATGAATATATAATATGTTGAAAATTATTACTAAATACGTTAAGAAAATTAATGAGCACTCTTTTCAGAACTCGCTCTAGATGTATTACTTATGTATAACGTAGTCTTTATGTGCTTTCACGTAATGAAATATCCCAATACTAAGGCAAAAGAAGCAATCAGCGTTGGTTGACAAATAAAGAATAAGTTTTTTCAATGAATTTTCTCTACTCTTACAAATTATTATATATATAATAAATTATACTCAATACAATGCTCATACTTGAAGTTTGAGTTATTATTTGACGCTGGCCAGTTGTACGTAAAGATGAAAATGCATTTATAAATTTTGAACAAAACAACTGCTCTGTTTTGTTTTATTTTCATTGGCTCTCCAACGCTTTCCCATGAGAAATAAGGCTATCTGCATTTTGAAAATCTACTCTCACGCTACACGTGTCAAATAAAAATCTATTCTGTTTCCAGCCTTGTGTATAAACTACCATTTATCATACGACATGCGGGTAGAATATATAATGTTTCACAAAGACCATGTACGTAAAAAAAGCTCAATTAAATCATTTCATAACGTATGCTTTAATCCATACTTTCCACTTTGCTTCACAAAAAAACCATTTTGTACATTTTTGAACTAAAAATTGAAAAAAACGATATTGTTAAAATATGAAGTGTAAAATTTTCACTACAAAAGTGGCTCATATGGACCTCAAGATCAAGATCAAAAGATTTCTCCTAAAATATTTTATCAGTTTACATAATTTAAAGACTTATTTTAAATAATTTATTTCATGTAAATTTACTGTAATGACGAAATCCAATAAGCATCTAGTCTTGCATCTTCAAATTTAATAAATCTTGCAGCTGTAGGACTTGAATTTACAACTTCCGCTTCGGACACATATACGCTAACCTCCTGGCCACCGAAGGGAAATAACCATCTTAAAATTAAAAAATATTAATTAAATCGATTCAATAAGAAAGTGTCTGACTGATTGAAGTATTTTTCAAGCTCTTGTATATTTACGTTAAAAAAATGAGAATAAATAAAAAATGAAACAATACGCGTTTGTTCTAAATACCTATTTTTTCATATAATGCTTTTTAATTTATTCTGAAAATTTTTGGGTCTTTTTTTGGGACTTAAACGATAGAAATATATTTATTTAAAAGTCAAAATAGAGTAACTCATTTAATATGGATTTTACTGTTCATTAATCATTTATTTTCTTTCTGACAGTGTTTCATGTTCAATGAAAATATTTTGATCTTAAAAAGTAAAGAATGAAGTTTTATTTTAATTTATACTAATATCACAGATAATTATCGGTAACCAATTTATTTAAGTGTCAATTAATTCGTCAAACAAGCAGATGACATTAGAAAAAACAGTATTTTCTCAAGTTTGAAAGTCATACAATGTTAAAGGGACTTATCAATCGACGTGTTAAATTACAAGATGTCTATTTAATAATGTGTTAATTGGTATGGCGAATCTTGTGTGGGGTCTTATAAAGAGAGACTAATTAACTAAGAACTAAATAATATTGATTGTGATCATTTGCATTTTTTTATAATATGATTATAATTGATAAGTTTCCAAGCTAAATTTGATTTCTTTATGGTATGAAGAGTTACCATTCTGCTTTATGTATTTTAAACATTTTCATAGAGATTAGAAAAATTGAAACGGTTTTCATGCTAAAATAGAAGATATGGTACTATTTTTAGATTTTTCAAATTGTAAATTTCAATCTAACTTTATCTAAATTTGAATCTAAAATCATCTTTTTTTTGTTTGAGGTATTCACAAAATAACAGACAAAGATAACAAAAAAATTGAAATCAAATATATTTAAAAAAAAAACAACAAAAAACAAAGCGAATATTGTAGAAACTAATGTTAAATATAAGTAAATATAAAGTAAGAATTGAAAGAAGCAAAATGACCCCACAGAAAGTGACAGAGTCTATTGTAAAATTAAATACTTTTACACTCTCTCAATAAATTGAAAGATAACCAAAACTTAGGCAATTTTGCTTAACAAAAGCATTCTCATCCGTATAAGCTTAATACTGGCAGGTTAGTTTGATACTTTTGAATAAAAATAGATGATATTTTCTATTTCTTCAATAGTTAATAGGGACATTCAGAAAATTACTCTTAACTGTTCATAAGAGTTACAAAATATGACAATAACTTGAAAAGATACAGGAAGATTGGAGATAATAAAACAAATATCATTGTCATCAAACAGTCTTCCCCGTGAATTTCATTTAGGAAGCCACAAAAGGAAGCAGTTGATTTTCCACAAATAATATTGAACAAATGTTTACTTATGAAAATTATTTTTAACCTTCATTGTACGCATTTCACCAGTATCAAGTATTCAAAGATAAATAGAGAAAAAAACAATATGCTTGCTGATCAATTATTGAAAATACTTTTTGCAACATGAGGATTCAAATGAACTGTGTGAAATGATAATGGGAATAGCTTTCTATGTATTGTAGAAGTGAATAGGTTGAAGAATATAGTTAATTTGATAAAATATTTATTTTAATAAAAAGCTCATTATATAATTTCAAGTATCATTAAATCTATCATTGTTGAATACACAATTAAAAAATGAAACCCGGTTAGAAGGAAAATTTGAATTAAATCGTTAATTTCACAGCAAAAAGCTTTGCAAAAACGCAAGGACCGCCGATAAATATATCAGCCTGAAACCTCTTTTGCTAACGGCCACTTCAGTGGAGTGTTAAAAATTAAGCCGATCTCATCGTGTGCTGTAAAGTAGTTGAATTTATAACCATTTTAGGCACTATCGCGTTTCACTGGACGTTACGTAACATCGCCGGCTGCTCTTGTTAACGCTCGGCCTAGAGAAAATATATAATTACCGTACAACGGAAAGGAGATTTTTTATTATATTTTCTTTAGACTTAATTAGAAAAGATTTATTGTGTGCTTTATTAGACAACCAACTTTTAAATACTGATTTTCTAACGGGATATATCACAGTATAATTAGTTTTAAAACCTTGTAAATAAAAACCGTTCGTTTCAGGATGCGAAATAACGAAGATATCATAGGTGAACATATTTTACACTTTTCAGTTGTTGGTATAAATATTATTTTTATATGCAAATGTTTTCGAATATTGTTGGTCCATTCCAGAAAAACTTACTTATCTTAAACAAAGGTATATTTCCAGTATTTTTCTTCAGTATTTTGAAGTCAATCAAGAAAAAATCTAGCTGCAACTTTCATATATATCTATTTTGCATACTTGCAACACTACATATGATAAAATTATAAATAATATTTTTTTTATACATCTATCGAATTACAAAATATTTGAATATTGTCCATATTCATTACTTAGAATAGAAACCCAAGTGGAAGAAATATTTTTGATTCAAATATATGCTTATTTTAGTATTGTGAATCATGCAGTATATTAAAGTTTTTGTTAAATCCAAACACCTTTTTTGCGTTTAACATTCTACAAATTTTGATTTATAGTATATTAGCAATATACTATAAATCAAAATTCGTAGAAAAAGCAACGTGAAACCAAAGAAAAGGGTTATCAAACGTCTAAAATATCTTTATATCACGTATATATTTATAATACTGCTTATTCTGTTTTTATCTGTTTATAAATTTGCTTCTGAGAGCTTTATAGGTATACAGTAAAGTTTTGCGTGCATATTTATTTATCTGTCACTACTAGTAAGAATGGGTCCCTACAAAATGTACTTAATCTTGATATTTATAATATTTACATGATTTACCAGTCATATGTTATATTGTTTATTGAAAAAAATATGCCATAGCAGGATTTGATCTCGTCAATTTCGATGCCAAGTCACGAGAGTTAATCATCTCAGCTGCCTAAGTGACAAAAAAAGTAAAGAAATAATACAACATCAATAATATATGAGACAAATTGTAATGAATAAAATATTTACTCCAGTAGGTACGGTTTTTATACCCCAATAAATATTTCTAGTGCTTATATTTATTTTAAACTGCAGCGAGAGGAGGTTTTGTTTTAAAGTAGCGTACTTGAAAAGCGTCTTTTTAGACTATCAAATGCTTTTTACTAGCCAGTTAGCTATGAAAGTCTCTAAAACACACTTGTGAACATGATAAGATTACGTAACGTTCATAACGTATACACTGAAAAGTTTCCATTACAGATATTACATGGGATATTTTCTAGTATTAATAATGGTAAATTACCATTATTTCTTGACAATCAGTCATAATACTTCGACACAATATGAAATTTAGGATGTTTAAAATCACTTTATGTTAGCATTAGCTTAGTAGTTGCAAAACACATCTCTGTCTTAATGATTGTATAATATTTAAAAAATTTAAGTTTTAAGTATTCAAGATCATTAAAAATTATCATAATACTAATTCAGTTCAACCTAATAGTGAAGCGATCAACATACTTTATAGTTGGTGATTGCAGGTTTGATTATTTTTATCATTCAATTTTAAATTATTTAAATTATCCGTACCAAATAGTGTTGATATTTTAGCTTTACATTGTAAAGGCATAAAGTTATATATAAATAAAATATCCTCATTGATTTTAGTGCTTGATTTTTTCCCGGTGGGATGGTGGTAAGCGTTAAAGTTTATTTTTCAGAGGTTTTTGTTTAAATTTTTTAACATCATAACGATGCTGGATGGTGAATAAGTCGAGTAATTGGTTGGAATTTTTTATAGTGTATTTTATTATTTATTCAAACATCTTGAGGTTGTAGAGATCCATATACTTTAATTTTGAGGAAGACACTTACATTTTATAAAAATCTGTCTTTCATTTTCTAGTTTTTATATGGTGGGTGTAGTAAATAAAAACAATTCTAAAATTTGATTTATATTAACTGTACATTTAAACAAAGCCCTCTAAGTATATTGAAATACAAACTATTTCAATAGTTTTATATTTATGATTGATATATAGCTTGAAATAGTGTTATCTCACAATTGACTATAAAGCTCAATAAAGAAGCTTTAATTAAACATAAAGCTTTGTTTTACATCCTCTATTGCTTTCCCCTAGGCGTGCCTTTTCTAGTCCCTGGCGCTAAAGGTTTTACAACATCGTTTCTCATACTATCGTTTTGTCTAAATTATGTGTAAATTCAAATTTAATATTTACTTAAAGATATAAAAAATATATATATTCTTTCATCATATACGTACATGTTATACATTCACCAATAATAAACGAAAAGAATATTTACGGTTTTTCATTTCAACTGTGCTGCTCGTAATTCATAAAGAACATCTGATTATATATATATTTTTTGCTTTTATATTTGTTGCTACTTGAAAGTTGTGTGCAAATACAGAAATTATATTAAAATTATAATAACTAAGTACATTGAGGCTTAAAAATAAATGTTTTACCGAATACTGGGGGAAAAGTGGAGTGACTAAACGAAAAATACAGACATGTAAAAACGGATCAGACAAGTCTTTGGTACGTTCAAATTGAAAATGATTCATCTCAGAATATATATAATAATAATACAAACCAATGGTGACATAATAATAAATTTATTAAATTGTCTTATGTACGTCCCTTGTCAACAAGCGATCTGTGTTTGGTATTATTTATTGTTGACGGCTTGTGTCATGTAATGGACAGTTCACAATATGATGACGTGTTTGCTTTACGAAATTCTGACAAACCATATTTATTTATATATTTACAATACTTTGTTGATTATTTCATAACTCTATAGTTATGAATTATATTATATTTCCAATAAAATTGATTAGACTTTTAAAAGTTTTTATACAAATAGAGCTACTTTTGCCAGACAACAATAATGATATATGGATAGAAAAATTAGTGGCATAGAGATAAAAGAATTTAAATAATTTCATCTGTTTATTATTGTTATCTGTATAAATATGGTATAATTCGCATAGTTATATAAATCAGAATCTTTTCAGATGTTAAAATACTCAAAACTCTGTATAATTCGTGAGTTCAAAGCAGGTTAGAGAATGAGTCGGTTATTTGGGCTCCGATTCAGTTGAACTACGACCTCATGGTAGAGAGAGTTTAGAAGAAAAGTCTGAGACTTCTGCACTTGCGGGTGTATGGATACTATCCGTGGCTTTGTCCAACTGCTTTCATTTTAGGCATGCTTTATTACTGTAGCTTAAAACTGAGGAGGAATATATAATTTGCGACGCATGTTTTCAGACTTATGCGTAGGTTTATTGATACCTCTATTACTTTGGCTAATATTGGTGTGTACGTCTTTGATAACTACTTTAGAAACCGAGAACATCAGTTGTTTTCCATTTCTAAATGCAGGATTATCCTGCTAATAGCCATGTCAATGCGGAGAGAAATATCGATGTTTAAAGAGATTGCCTAGAATATTGATATCTTCCACCTATGTGAAAGTGAGTTTTAATAGATGCTTTTATATACGTTCTGTCTAACGTACTTGGTAGAGACTCTCTTTTTTGTTCTGTATTTTGATATTATATTGTTTCTTATATTTTTATAATACTTCCTTTTTTTATGTGTTCTCTTTTAACATGTTTTTAATATTTTTGCCATAGTCATATTTATATCATGTTTTTTTATGTATTGAACTTATAATTTGTAATGTTGCAACATATATACAATAAATAAATAATTAAGTATGTTCGAACAGCATGCGTCTTACTTCAAAGCTCGATAAAAGAGAGAAACATGTGTATTAAATAAAGTTGTTCGTGACGATATTTTTTCCAGTAAAAGTGAAATATATTCATCCCCAGTGAATCATTACTCAAGTTTCAATGCATGTTGTATGAAATACTAAGCAGAAGGGTTGCTATATCAATATTTTTTGACATATAAGCCCAAGCCTCGTCAAGAGTCACGACAAACAGCTGGAAAACTTTGTCGACTCAATAAAGTATCCACTTATCAAATCGCTTCATTTTATTTGGTTTGGTTTTTATCATAGTCGAAATAAAATGAAATCTTCAATTTTATTATAAAATACCGTAAGTTAGCGCAGTAACTGTAGAATTTTATGATCATTTATTAATACTTGTAACAACAAACTAACTGTGCTTTATTTTGTTTGAATATAAATTAGAATTCATGCCAAATATGTACGAAATTTGATTTTGTATCTGCAATTAAAATAGTTCGGTATTTAGTAGTCAAATTCACTACATTTTATATGTTTATATTAAAAAGCATTTGTATAATAGTATTGTAAGCTGATAAAAATAAAACTCCTAACTACGTAATACGGTAATCTACACCCTCTGGGAATTATTTTCAGTCCAATATACATGGGTTAATTAGAGTTTTATTGAATGTCGAAGAAACAGCGATGGATTAATTTCCACAAGAACTGGATATAAGCTACCCATTGAACATATCAGGCGCCCGAATCTTGCATACAAATTCAAACTAAAACTATACTTAATGGTTACTGTAATATAATCCCATAAAATGCGTATTTACAGAATTTTTAGAAACGATAAAATTCTTCAGCACTCAATTTTTGCAAATATATTTTGAATGGTCAAATTCGAAACGTACAGTCTCTGCTCCTTAAAAATTACTCAAATTATTTATAAATGTATATAGAGAAATAAAAATAGGGCTAGATCACTAAAGGATTTATTAATTTATTGTTTAAAATAATCATTTAATAATATTTTTTATACTAAAATGATCCATTTACGCCCTGATAATAAGCGTTGATGAATAATTTCAGTATTGAAGTCAAGTATCTTGTACTAGTTTCATGAAAGTATTATAAACGCAGCGTAAACTGTCTATACATAAATAATTGATAATTTATATTTTTTAAATTAGAACAGTTGTATTTTGTTATGTCTACATCAAGAATTAATATGTATATATACTGATAAAATGCAATGACTCCAGTTCTTAGACCCTGAATGAATATAGGTATATATAAAGTAACAGTGTAGCATATCATAACGTGCAACACGCTCCACAATTTCAACGTACTGTTATCACGAGAAATCACTGCAGTTAAGTACTTTATGGTAGCCGATATCAAAATAAATGCTACTAATATAAGACTTATGGAAGCAGCTCATTAAAAACATGCAACATTTTCTTAGTGTTATTATTTTCGAACTGTTTTCCAAGTAAACTCATTCAAAATACTTACAGGTAGAAAATACTAGAAATTGATTTGTAACAGTCGTATTTTGTTTCGTTTAACATACTTTCATTTTTAAATGTAAAATAAATTTTACAAGGCTTGTTCTTTTACGGTAAAATAACTCTATCACAAACAAAATTTCATTTTATTCGTTGACCTGTTCACGTCACTTTGATAACTTTATGTTCTCATAAAAATAATGAGATATTTGCCACGTAATATTTATTAATAAAAACTTGGATTTTAGTTTTTGTTTCATTTTAATATTTATAATATAGTTTAATATCAATAAAAAAAGGTTTGAAAGTTTGTGATCATCAAGTTTTACAAAACGAAAATAAAATATTCGTTATTCGAATAGTGGTTCAATTATTTCAAAAAAAAAGTATTTCTACCTAACATTCGAATGATACTAATTAATTATTCACATTTAAGAAACCTTTCCATTGACTTCATGTAAATTTCACTTTTTTACACAGTAGAAATTGACGTATAATATAAGATATCATTTTAAATCTATATATATGTAAGTGTATAATCTTATTGAAGAACGAAAACATAACTCTGAGTGTTCAAATCATAGTCCTTTATGTTTTTCACAGACGACGATCTAAATCCTTGCTTCTATATTTACAAAAGCTAAGGGAAATGGGTTTTACCCTTAGTTTTTTTTTGCAACAATTCTATAATAATTTTATAAAAATTCGATAGTCACAATAAATATAATTTAACAAACGTTATTTCAAAAAGATGTGAGCTGTAAATGCCAAATTAGTGTAAAAATTTAGCTTACAGATTTGAAAGGGGGAGGATCTTTAAACTTTGCGACCAAGATAAAGAACTTCCACAACATCATTTTATATGGTTTTTCTGAACCATATTTTTGATTTATTTGAAAAAAGCAGAAAATGTAAATTACCATATCCAATTAATAATAAGTTTCATTTTCGCAGATTTGACTGCTTGTATAAAAAAAATACATAATAACCATGAGATTTTTAAAAATATATTATACTTTAATACAATAGATATATATTTAAACTTTCATCTTTAACATATTCAGTGGAACAAAATACTTATAAAAAGACAATGTGCTTACCGAACTTATGATAGTTTAGCGGGAGGAAAACATTATCAATAACGGGGAACCAGTGTTTAAATTCGGTTCATAAGTACGTATATAGCAAAACAGAATTCAAAAGATATACTTGCAATGAGGTAATAAACTAGGTTAATCATTTGAATAAACCTTTCAATTGATTTCAGGTAGTGAAAGTAGGTATATCATGAAACAGAAACAGTTGTAATAAGTTTTCTCCAGACATTATTTATGTTCCACTCTCTGAAAAAATTGTGAGTGACTCAAATAAATGAAAATACATTTGATTTATACGAAAATATACATAAGCTTTTTTATTTTTTAATGCGAGAGGACTCGTCTGGGTGACTCACGCTGTGTGTTATACATATTTTTTATGAAAGAGTACTAGTTAATAATTAATTTCTGGATTCTCTCTAACAGAAAATAAATAAGCGGATAGCATTTACAAAAACGCATAAAAAGAAAGAGTAAGCATTTTTGAGAGAAATACTTGAAAAATAGTTGTGTAGTGAACTGTGGACTTAAAGTCTGCTAATATAAGTTAAAATTAGAAAACTATTTCAGAACAAAAATATTGAATGCAACATGAGAAACTAGGTTGATATCACTACCCACAATGATATAATTCTAAGAAAATTCTAATAATCTTATATTAAACTTTTATTTCCGTTGTTATTTAGCAGTGAATTAAAAATAAAGCTCGTGCATCAAAGAAAATATGAAATGTGCTGAGTTTGTTTGGTTGGTCGACCAAAAGAAGCGGCATGGGACGACACCTCGGGGTGCACTGAACAAAACTTATGCTGGGAAAATGTCGCCAGGAAAAACTAAACTACACGAGCGTTACAGTATCTAAAACACTTCTAGTACAAGCAATGCAAGATATTTTGTACTTAGACCCGCGTGGACTCTCATATAAATCGTATATTAGATAGTACCATCTATAATATATCGATATATATGTTTCAGTTTAATTCTACACAGGTCACTTATGCACTTTTTACATTATTTTACATCTCATTTCCAACATTACCTGTCACCTATCATGGCGTAGCAATCATTTTCATGTAAATATGTCAAAAATACTAAGTATTGAATTTTCAAGATTTATTTTTCAAACTCTACGCTCTCTATTTTATTCTAAAAAAATAATTTGTTTGCTTAATTTAAAGCTTTATTACGGTTTTTCCTCTTCCAGCTTACTATTTAATTAAATTATAATTGTCCTTTATCATCTAAAAGTTCGATTAAATAAAGTTTTGAAAAATAATACCATATACCATAACATATGTTATCAGTTAATTTAATAAAATACATTTTACCGCCACATAGGTTCGGTTGTATTAGAGATTAACATTATTTTTCATAAGAACTGATTTATATAAATAAGCAGCATGTATTTGGTGCCAATTGTCACATTTATTAAATAAAAACGCAGTCACCCAGATTACAACATTTTGGGAAATCAGAAGAAAAGATTGAGATCAGGGCACCAATACTAAAATGCAGTATGTGTTATACAAATATAGTGAACTATTAGTTCAAAAACTTATAGACTTATGATAATAAAAACGTATTGACTTATAATGGAAATGCTGAAAAAAATATTGGCACTAAAGCTCAGGTAGTGGAGAAAGCTTCCGGCACAGAGATGGTAATGAATCCATGACGTAAAGATGATTAATATTAGCATAGAATTGTAGTGTTGATGATAACGATTTACTCAATTTACAGGGTAGGGCAAGGGGCGGAGATCGCGATTTGGCTTTAATGAATTCACAAGGGACCATATTAAGTGAGTCTAGACGATAGGTCGAAGTCATTTAGTTTTTAATACATTTCACATAATGAGAGCATCACGCAGCGGTCACCTCATTATAAACCAACAAGATGTGTTGAGCTTGATCGCATCGTTTGGGTGTGGTTTTACGAGCACTACACATGTTTATGAATATTTCAAATAACAATTTTAGAACCTCATTTTAGTTTCATATTCGGTAGATATTAATGGATTTAGTATACAGCAGTTTCCGGCTTGAGATATACAGTTAGTTTTTGCAATCATCTTGTTTTTAATACTATACTAGATACTATCTTTTTCTTCATAGCCTTATTATTTCAAAAGTTGAGCCTACAAATTTTTATCATGCTCTACAGCGTAAAATTGCATTTTTTCATATAAATTTAACGGTTCAGTCTATTGGATATCCAGTTATACATATTTGAATTCCAAAAAATACAATATTTCATTCTTATAAGTATTCATTATAATGAAAAGGATAATTGGATGTGGCTATATTCAAGATGTTTTCATAAAATACACTCTAGCGGATTTAGAAAGTAAATTAAAACTATGTACACTATTGCTTAATTAACTATTTTTTATACCATCTTTGCTCCCAAAGTGGAGCGAATGGATCTACAGGGTGTAAAGATATCCACCCGAGTATGGACCTCCACCATGTGAAGACATCTTCTCTCATACAGAATTTTTTCTCATACAATTGCTCAACTTGAATTGGCGAATCAAACTCGCATTCTTCGGAATTTTAAGCACGCACGCTGACTTCTACGACATCGGAAAAGTAATAATAATTAAATTAATTTCATAGAGACGTGTTATTTATATGAAAATATGCATATATCGCATATTTTTTATGGGATCTGGGTTATTCACTACCTATCTCGCCAAACAATTTTTCTATGTAGTTTAATATAAACATAATTCATTGTATCCATATAAATATTATTCGTATAGAAATTATTTACTACAACTTAGCTAAAAAAATAAAGTGACGATAATGTATGATAGATTACTGGACAAATCTCGTCATATACTTGTAAAGCCGCAGAAAACGTATAAAATATGGACTCGAAGATCGATATATCGACGAAATAGTTAACCGTTGAATAAACGGACAAAAGGTTCTTTTATCTAGCAACAGATTGTTGTAGGCTGATAATATTGATTTATTGTATAATACAGAAAATATTAGTCGGATCAATTTTGCTCTAGTACGTGTACATTACATATTGCACAGTTCGGACTTTTGCCGGACACATAAAACAAGATCAATGCGAGTTCCATCGTTTTCAACAACAAACTCTCTTTAGCAAAAAGTCTGTTGCGGACACATTTTCTTTCTATCAATGTTTTGTTTCACCGCGGTTTCGAACGTCTCGTGAAACTTTTCCGTACAAAATGTTCTGCTTTAAGAAATAAACTGTGCTCGCTATTAGGCGTATACTGTTTCTTCTTGATTTTGTTTTCAAACTCTGATTACACTTATTTTGTTTTATTTTTCGTTCATAAAAACTTATGCCATATTTTTACAAAACAAAAAGTATTTTTTTAGAAAATGATATACCTATTATTACGTAACACTGGGCTTAACGTGAATACAGTTTTATAATTTTTTGATACCTATTTATAACAAATGATGTTTTGAGACTCATTAATATCATAAAAATAAATATTTTATAACATATACTGTATAATTTATATGGAAATTTTAGAGACCAGAAACTTTTGTTTTAAAAGATTAAGTACACTAAAACAAGAATATGATTTTATGCCAATTTAAAAAAATCTAGTATCAAACTACTAAACAATGTATCTCCATAATTAATATTTTCAACTGATGGTGCTTGATGAAAATTGATTTTAAATAATTTAGAATTTAATGTATCTCCATTTGGAGCTGGAGATTGCAAGTTTGATTTCTATAGCTGCTGTGCTGTGAAAATCTAGAGATTCAGATAAAATATTTTATAGGTTGAGCAATACCAATTCTACTGAAAAATATCTGTTAAGACATGTCTTTAGATTTTGGATATACATGTACTCCATTTCTGACATTGGAATCTTCATATCTGTGTAAATTCATGTATAATTATTCTTTTGAGATTGTATGTTATTGTATGTACCTTTGAGTTTTACTTTTAATAGTTACAATAATAATAATATTATACTAAATATGTGTGCCACGTGTTAGAAAAAAAGGAAGCGTAATTCTTTCTTATGTGTAATCTGATATAGCAATAGTTAGTTATTGTACGTTACAACGTCCTAATGGGCAGAAAAAGATGACCCGTATAAGAAAGACAAACACGTCGTTTATTACTACCCACGCTAGTGAGGAAATCGAGTAAGGGATGGAACTGCCTACGCCATAAAAAAGCTTTAATTATGGAACTTTTTGACTAGGCATATCTAAACATTTATAAACATACACATGGTTATATGTAAATATAGTTTATATTATTAGATTTTATTTAAAGATGCTTAAAATATATTTTTTCTCTTGTCATTATACTTCCGTACTAAGTTAAAACGTAATATCTACATATGGAATTACACGCAAAACACGTAAGTCAGATTCAACATTCGTAACACTGAAAATATCGTTACTTTGATAGTCGTTTGAAATGATGCGTATAAAGCTTTTCATTTTTTGTAAATGTATAAAATATTTTTGATTGAAATATATACTTCCTAATTATTCTGAATAAATTTCATTTTATCATTTATATACACAGGCTGTGTTTTATGTTGAAGGTCGATTTTTAAATAATCGTTAATTTTTTGTGCAAAAAAATATAGTGAATAATAAGACACATTTCTACTTGACCGTATTTATTAATAAATAGAATAGCCGCTATTGGGGCACTGAAAATATTCACTTGACATACTAACAACCATTTCATTCTCGTGTAGTGGTGGTATGGTGCACCATTTGGGCCGGCGGCCCTATTGAGCCAAAGGCAATGCTGTTACAGTTACTAGTGATCGATATCGGGACATGTTGGTAAATTTTTTGTACTCAATTTAATCATTTTGGCGTACAGCACATGTGGTTTCAACATGATGGTACATATCATACAAAGTTTGTGATATGATGAAAATTTTCAGCCTGGAACATAACACGCACCCCTTTAATAAAAAAAAAATTTTGACACTATTATCATGTCTAATTAAGGCACTGAATAAATAATCACACACCTATTTTGCTAGACAACCAAAACGGCATACATGAAATAATTAAATTTTAAAATTACTACTTCTAATGTATTAAACATATTCTGTGGTATACTGTTTGGTTAATAACATCTCCCTTCCTTTGAAAAAATTCTTTTCTTTTTGATATTTTGCTTTTTAATAAGTCTGATAAAATATAATATAAGACACTTCCAAATTCTTTGTATTTTATTTTCCGCCATGGGATAGCACTTCGTTAAAAATAATAATTACGAGCAAAATACAACGTCTTCTTTGTTTGATATCCAATTCGCTAATGGAATCACTTGCACAATATTTACATTATTATTTATTGTGTAATAAAATAAACGTATCTTTATTTATTCAACAAACACACATTAAACAGAACAGAAATAATTGATACGTGCTATCCTAGATATAATTAATATCGTTTACTATTTTTCCTCCTTTACCGCTCATCACGTCTTCATCTACGTTATTAAAACGGATACCGTGGTGTAACAAATGTGAGTTGTATTTTCAAAAAAGCATATCTCTTTAATGAACACTTTTTTTATATCATGTTTGTTCCCAAAGTGGAGCATATGAAATAACACAATGTGAAGAAATCCACTCCAAAAGTGGAGTATATGGGTTTTCCCAATGCAAAGACGTCTTGACAGATTATTTTTCACGAGAATCGTTTGTCAGACAGGCTCAACCCAATGAGTATCCAGTCCTGTATTTTCAAATTTTTTTAAATCCGACCAGATGAAGAATCGAGCCCGCATTCCCCAGATCGCTAAGCGCACGAGGTACCAACTAAGTCAACCGGGGAGACAACTACCCTTACCGGAGAGAAACTCTTCACACTCAGTCAATCCATATTTTATGTTAGTCATTATGAGCTTTTTGCAGATTACTTATTATTTAGCAAGGTCTTTTTAAAATTTGAAGAATAGAGTTTTCCAAATTGTTAAAGTTTCTCTTTACAAATAATGGGGTTCCATCCAATGCTGTATTTTCTGATTGTTTATGCAGTTATAGGATATCTGTGTGTAAACCTCTGGCACTAATATAAATTATTTACTTACTGTGCCATCAATAAATCTGATTTTAAAATCACAAATAAACTTTTTACCACAATACTTTGGTAGAATTGCTGTTGAGTATAAAATATTTTTATTTAAAAACCCAATTTGTTGAAAGCAATCAAATTATACTAAACTTTTACAGATTTATTTAAAGTAATATTAAGTAAATCTTAAAACCAATTAAGCAACCTACCACATCTTTCAATTTTGATTTAATTAAAAAATACAGAATGCCCCATAAAATATCACAGATTTAGTATAGACGTAAAGAGTCGAATAGGCACGCCATGAAACATATGGCAAATATTCGCCGGTCTTTAGTTACGCCCAAGCTGATAACTGTTGGGCCGGGTCGGGCAGAACCATAAAACTTGCCTTTCTCCGTCAGAATAGATACCCACTGACTGGGAAAACTAACTCTCACATATACCCGGACAATTTTAATATCAATATCTATCGTAAAACAAAAAGAAACGATTCTGGATCCAATTTTCAGATATACAATTTTTAGAAGATGGCTGGTAACTGCAAAGTATAATAATAATGTTTTAGCTTTATAGAATACAATATTTTTTCAATAAAATACTTGCTTTTAAAATGGAGCATATATATGTATACAGTGTGAATGTATACAGTATATGGATCATTTTTTTTTAGTAAAATTATTTATCAAATAATTGTTTAACCTAATGGACACCCAGTCCTCCATTTTTAGATTTTTTAATCAGACAGATGGTGAATCAAACTCGCATTCCCCGGATTAATAGGCGCGCATGCTACTAACTACGCTTACTGGGAAGACATAATGTATCTATACAATTAAATGAAATATTTATATAGTTATTTATACTTCATATCTCCGGTAGAATTGTGCGCCTATATCTGGAGAATGGAGCTTCAAGTGCTACACCTGTCGTATTTTTATAAATTTTAAAATGTACAACTAGATGTCTATTGGGTTGAAAAATTATTTGAAAGTAATTCTTTTGAAACATAGTTATTCATATCGTCGCATTGAGGAGATCCATACACTTCTTCTTTCGGGCAGATTACTTCATACTGTATAGATCCATAAGCCTTACTTTCGGAAACGGATATGGTCAAAAAATACTTCTTTATATGTGCTTTAAATGTATCTATGTAGTTTTTCAGCCATCTTTCGTCTGAATATAAAATATATTAATCTTCGCAAAATGAACAGGTATGACGGATTACTTTTTATGAAGACTCACTAAATAAATCTAAATTTTTCGGCATTTTCTTTTTGAAAACCGCAGTAAACTTGTGCAATAGTTAATTATTGCAATAGAAGCATTCTGTTTTAAAGTTTGTAAAACTATTTAAGCTACTGTCCTGAGATGAAAGTTCTTTTATTTTTCTATTTTTATCAAAATAATATACATGGATTTTTATATTAAATATATATTGTACTAATATACTTAAAATATTTGGTGAGTAGAGTATTTGTTTTGCATGTTGAAATAGAAATCCTAAAAGGTCATATCACATTTTCCGGGAAAACAGTTCAAGTCAGTAACTATTTGCCTACTCGGTCAACAGTAAAGATGCTACCTCTTCTGTTCCACTTGACCCCTTTTAGCAGCATCTAAATACAAAAGTTATGCTGAGAAGATTATCGCTTAATATTATTTAATAGTATCAATTTAAGATGATTGATAGGTGGTGATTCATTAACCACTTTTACTTCTAATTTATATTTTCAACTATTCAGCTTTTTTATAATAAAATAAAGAATAAACGTAAATGATTACTTCCTAATTAAATCAATTAAAGAACTTTGTATTTAATATTAATAAACATAATTTAAATTTAAATGTAATAAAACTATTCAATAATAACCTATGATCACGTCTTGTTTCATGTTTTAAGCTTATTTTAAATGTCAAAGAAATATTTTGACTTCCTCTATTTGTGTAAATTTTGTAAATTCTTATCTCCTTAATAGCATGGAGTAAAGTTTCAGTAGAAGTTTATAGTCTTCTTGGTAGCATAGTTGGTAGCATGTGGACCTTAAAATTTGGAAAATGCAAGTTCACTTCCCTATCCATCAGATTTGTAAAATTCAAAAATTCAGGACTGAATACCGACTGCGTTGAGCAATTATTTGACAAAAAACTCTCGTGAAAATAATCTGTCAAGACGTCTTCACATTGCGGGGATCCATATACTCCACTTTCGAAGTGGATATTTTTACACTGTGTAGAACCATATGCTCCACTTTGGGAGTAGTTTATTTAGTTTTCAAAAACGATTTTTTTTATTATGTAATTGTCAACGTCCAATAATGTCATTTCGACCACTTAGGTGACCTTAGATTAGAATATGAGTTAAACGGGTCACTCAAGGACTTCAATATAACTTTTTTAATCATCGCCAGGAGGTTGTACTGTCAGGCTGTATAGTCATTTTCATCATACGAATGATATAGGACTACTGATGATAATAATATCGACCAATCAAGTAGACTCTTGAAACCGCCGGAGACTTCGAAGACAAACTTTGTTGATGACTATCGTGATCAGGACTTTTCATAGAGAGATTATTATTAAAAGACGTTAACCTTTAGTGAAAAGGTTTAAATAATTAATTTTATTTTTCTTACATTTTAAAAAGCATTATAAATTTTTATTTTGGAGCATTTAGAATACGATATTGTGTAATGAAAAAACTGATTTGATATAATACTGAATAAAATCAACAATTAAGATGGAAATTTGAATTATTTACATTTTATGAGATGAGATAGAAGTGGCTTGTGGTGATGGCAAAGTTTTTTTTAGTTCTCCAAGTATTTTTTTTATTAAGGAGACATAAAAATATAATCACGTAAAAGTAATGACATTGCCGGAGCGAATAAATAACAAAAACGGCTAATGGCGTTTCCTAATATTTCGCATTAAATGATCACGTTCATTAACGCAAACTATACCCGGGGGGCAACATAATAAATCTCAGCCCTGAATCTTCTCGAGAATAATATCCTTAATATTTCACGGCTACCGCTCCGTGAGATTGCCTCAAAAATTCGTCAATACGACGCTCCTCTGCCGCTTGGATTTTCTCTCGCGTTCTCGCAAAAGAGGTGAATTGAAAATGAGATGCCATTACTTCAGATCCAATTTATACTTGAATCATTACTAATTGGTTTAAATAAATGACTCGAATATCAAGAGAAAGACCTGGCCTTGAATATTAAATCTCGCAAAATGCTGGCGATTCTATAATTACAGCATTATTTAAATCATTTTCCCGCAATTATAAAATAATAATCGCATCTAACACAAAGCATTTTGTTAGACAATGTATATCAGAATATAATTAACGTTAATGAGACGTCTCAGTTGGTGGCAAAGGCAGAATCGATAAACGAGAGGTTGTTATTAAAATCGTGAGTCTCTATACTCCATGAAATACTACTTGCAGATGCTTGATGATTTTATTTAGTAACTGTTAACTGATTCTCGTAAAATTATTGTCAAGATAAATCAGCACATTTTAAAAAGTGTGGGTTAGAATAGGCTAGAGTTGGGTATTTGCACATAAAAAAATCACCTTCTAGTGTGCATTTAGAAACAAAACGTTATGCTTAATAGGTATAGTCTAAAAATCCGTTGTCTAAAAACAGTCTTCAAAGATTCCGACAAGGGCGAATTTCATTGCTTTCAAAAAGTTTGCGGCATCATACGGCGAGCGTG
>JAGVSQ010003763.1:0-20815 GCA_022683975.1 Rhyacophila evoluta
TCGATTTTGAATGGTTTAGAGGCGTTTTTGTATTGGTTTGAAGTTTGCAGAGCATAGAGACTAAGAAACGGATTATTAATCAATCATTATCTCAAAAATTGAAATTTATGGGTAGTGGCGGTTTTGCATCTATACAACTCATATGTACACATTATTCTGAACAACTTTAAGCCTAATATCATGGACAAGAATCGTGAACTTAAAAAAAGCAGTTAACATGTTTATAATATAGAATTTTGTTCAGGACATAGATGTACAATTAATTCAATTACAATCTAGTTACAAAACCTTGATATATTTTTGACGTTTTTCGATTATGTATTATTTATTATATGATAAGTTTCATACACTGCATATAATTTCAACAGTCTAGCATGAAACCGCATGCAAGTCATTCAGATCATTTTAACATTTAAAAAAAAAACAAACTTATGATATATTAATATAATATACCATTTAAGTCATTTGACATAGAGGGACCAATCATCTGTTAAGAAATCGTAAGGAGAGCTACTTATAGAGAAGATTTTTTTAAGCCACACTAATTTCATATTGTATTAATAGCTATAGCACTTTATGGCGCACTTCTGATTTAATATATGTTTTCTCCATTAAAAGCAAAGTACATATTTAATTTCGATAGTAATTGAGTAATTTTACTGAGTAATAATATTCCTTCATAGCGTAGTTGGTAGCATGCGCGCCTAGCAATTCGGGTAATGTGGGTTCGAATTCCCATCTGTCGGAATTTAAAAATACGAAAATACAGGACTGGATGCCCATTGGGTTGAGAAATTGTCTGACAAACAATTCTCGTTAAAACTAATCTCTCAGGACGTTTTCGTATTTTGAAGATTCGTATACACTACTTTTGGAGTGGATACGTCCACGCTATGTAGATCCATACGATCCGCTTTGGAAGTGAACATGGTATAAAAAAAATATTTAACAATATGATGAAAATCTAAGGTTAAGTGTTATCATTTATCCTATGACTATTTATAGTCGTTTTACAACAAAATCTACTTATGTCTTTTTAATTTTCACAGGTTATTTGGGCCGATACTTTGTATGTTGGATGTGGAGCAGCTCATTTTAAAGGAAGCAATGGCTACAGAAATAAACTGTACGTCTGCAATTATGGACCATCGTAAGTAATATTTCTTTCTTTACACTCCACAACGATCTTTATAAACCTTTAAACATCTCAAATAACTTTCAAACAATGCATTATTAGTCGACATTTATCACGTATTTTTAAATTTCAGTGGCAATTACATTGGACAATATCCTTACGCTACAGGAGCAGGATGTGAAAACCTTTGCTGCAAAAATCAGTGCGGTAAACTTTACGGAGACAAATGCTGAATGCTTAAAATAATTTTTCAGTTATGCTTGTTTTAGATCATTACATAAAAAATGGTTTGAGTATAAAATTATTAAACTAGTGTGATTTTTGGTGCTATTATTTAAATCGACATTATATTTAGTTTCTATTTTATTAATTTATAAAATGTCTAAAGCTAACACTTATTTTTCAAAGCTTATATTTTGTTTTATTATCAAAAAATTATTTTAGTAATTGATTGTTTGTTGTAAATGCAATGAATTATATTATTTAATATTATGAAAAATATTTTATTTAAATCCTTTGATGACATATTTTCCATACATTAATTTATACTCCCGTCTCTTTCCATATCTTTTTGATCTCTTTGTCTCCTCTTCTACATAACTCTACAAGATATAATCAATGATTTATAGTTTTATTATCTAAAATTATATAAACCATAGACCTGAATCTCTTGAGTGTCACTCTTTTATATAACGAATGCAATTAACATTGTTTTCATAACATATCTTGCTACAAATAGTATGAAAAAAGATTTCCTTTATTTATTTATTGTATTCGGTCAAACAATACACTATAAGCATAATTATATTATATACACATCAAAAAGGAAAAAATGGTAACTCACAGGTTTTCCCTAAATATTTTTTTTCAGTAATTACAGTTTATGCAACTTTACACACGCCCTTTCAAAAGAATATAAGCTGCAAATGCTTAATTAGTATCTGAAGTTAGCGTTTAAGTTAAAAATAAGGATGGTTTGTGTAATTTTCAGCCTGAAAAAAAGACTTATTAAATTAATATCAGATCGGGTAATGTAAATATCAGTTTTATTATTTATGCATTTTAAGGTTTCGTCTATTTAATATTTTTTCTTTGACCCAAAACTATTAAATGAACTTTTTCTGCCTCCTACCAACTGTGCTATGCCCTTTTTCCTTTTCACAGTCACAGATTATTATCTAACATCGTAAACAAATGTTTTCCTTTTATTCAAGTAAAAAAACTGCTACATTAAATAAGATTTGCATTAAGTTCTTTGAAAATACGTATTCATCTTTAACTTATTTTTAAGTTATTATACTTACACTTTTCAGTTAGACAAATTTAATAAACTACTTCATCTACTTTAATTACCACTTATTTTTTAATATAATAAATCAAATACAAATATGCAAATACAAAAATACTTATATAGACCAATAATTATTTTGTTGTTAATATTATTGTAGACTTACTACGTAAAAACCAAGAGTATTCTTAGAGTAGAGGATTCGTTGTTGCTGCTTATTATTTTCGTGGCATTATTCAAATACATACTCTTAAATAATAATAGTGGCCGACGCTTGATTGTTTAGCATTAATTTATCGCACGTAAGTTTGATTTCTAATTGTATACATTTACAAAAAATGTTTAATTTGGTATATCCGATAACAGTCGCACGTTTAATTATGTTATCGGACAAAATACATTTTACGAAGCTTATTTCATATCGCAATTTTTTTTTAAACTGAAAGTGACTTAATAATACCATCTTGTTGCACAATTGTATATGCATGTCTCGTATTAATTTGAAAATTCAAAGTCATTTACATACATCGAAAAAACACCCCAAGAAAATTTGACAGCTTCATTCGGATCTAAAACCTGCACTCCAAAATATATTAAATAACAATGTTAATTTGTATCAAGATCTATCAAAAGTATGTCGTTTGTAAGCAGTATGTGAAATTGTAGAAAGTATATGTCTAAAAGACTCAGTAATCAACCAATAACCAATTCTCGAGGAAAGCAATATATAATGGTAAACATTCTATAATAACATCAATATTTTTTTTTTCTGATGGATGTTTTCATACAATCAATCGGCAAATGTAAATCTTCACATTTCCAATATTCATTATTCTCCATATATGAACCGGAAATGGTTAAAAACTGTATTTTTAGGTATTTAAAATTTTACAATTATTTTAAATTTTATAATGTTGAATAATTAGTGCTACACATTTTTTTAAATATGTGCATGTTAGTAAAACACTACATACAATAATCCCCGATTTCCTGTAATGTAATGTTATATATTCTTGTACTTAATAATAGTCAGAGAATAGTATTTATATTGCAAATGACAATAGCACAGAATAGTATTTATATTTCTAATAACAATAATGTCTTAATAAGTTTTTTTTTCTGCAAAAGATAACGATGAGCGAAGTGCCATGATTTTTTTTCGATACGATGTCTATTATATAAATAACAGAACTGGAAATTTGCAGACCATACTTCTTGTGCCGAAGTTAGTTAGCAAAGCTAAATTACATCGGTTAAATTAACAATAACTATGGAAGGAAAGATTTTTATATTCGTGGCTGCTGTGCTCATTGCAACCACACAGGCACAGATGTTAAGTAAGTAATTTTATTTAAACTATATTTATTTTTTCATTTATTTCACATGCTTAAAAAAATTTCTACTATGGAATTAATGCACTTATAAAATAAAATAATACGAAAATAATACATATTTGGCGTGCAAAAATATTATAAAATAATAGCACATAAAACAAAGAGAGAATTGAGAAAGTAAAGAAAATAAAGTCTACCTAGTCTACTTAGTGAGAGCTTCAATTTTAAAAGTTATGAACAAAAATCATTTTATGTTTACTCTTACTCACATGGAAGATATCATATTTATCTTATCGATCCATCACCCTTTCTATCGGCATTACTACTGGAATAAAAAATAGCTTATATTCTTGATTCTTTGGATAATATTCAGACCCCAATATAAAATCCAAATTGCAGAACTCTCAATTAGACCACGGATACAGTTGCAAAAAAACTCCTCAACTCACATTTTTACGGCGTTGAAAAACAAATATTTCATTTGGCTTAGAGTTTATGGTTTACACATAGAATTAGATTTAAAAATTTAGGTGTTTTTTTTAAGATATTTAGCGGACTTATAATAAATATATCTTATAAACAAACAAATTTGGTATATTCAAACAGACTTTTGGTCGTTTCAATTATTTTTTGTCTCTCGAATTATGATATATAACATAATGTAATGGAGAAACTTCAATTTTATCATATTATATGTATGCTTAATTTATATTATTTTCATATAAATAATTGACATCAAATTTGCATTTTTTATCAGACAGCGGAGTTACGAACGCCGATAAGAAAGTTGTGATAAATCAGCACAATGAACTTAGGAGACAGGTTGCCAACGGAACCCTCTCTGGACAACCGAAGGCATCTAACATGAAAAAACTTGTAAGTATATACAGTTTTGAGGTGATGAATTGATTGTTGGCAAAGGTCTTTTAAATCATACATAAAACATACATTTTTAGTGATTTATAACTTCGACATGTCTAACTATCTGTCTTTTTTTGAAGTATTTTATAAAACTTTCTTAAATTTGTATAGTTTACTTGTTTTAATCATGTAAATTTAAATGGACGTAGACAAAACCGAGATTTCATTTTTCTTACAAAAAGGCGCCCATCGTATCCAGGCGCCCTTATCCGATGCACAAGATTTAACAAGCGCGGTCCGACGCTGATCATAAAATTACACCAAATTATCTTTTTTTATATAAACCGCCGTGAACGTGATAACTCATCTACAATTAAATCTAATAACTGCCATTAAATATATTTGTTATCACAGAAGTGATTACTATATCATTTTTGCTTACAAAAATATGTTTCCATAACTATTTATACTACAAATTATACGTTTATTACTAATAGACTTTTCAACACTATCACGAAGTATATGATTAATATAATAGTTCACTGAAGGTATAATGTTATGATAGTTTATAATACTATGCCCAATGAGGTTATTTGTAATGATACATGTAAATATTAGCAAGTGGAATACATTTTTCAAATAACCTGATAAAATTAGTATAACTTTACTTTAAAAATGTATTCCTCTTTTAATATTTGCATTAAATCAACGGCTTGAAGAGCAAATTTTTTAAGTCCATTTTGAGAAAACATGTTAAAACTGATTATTTTGCCATTTTTTCCAATTATTTTGAAATAAAAACATATTTACATATATATTCAAACAGTTTTAAGTTGTCAAATTAATACGAAACGTGCAACAAGATGGAATTATATAGAGTTATTTCAGTTAAAGTCGAGTTATCAACTTGACTTTTTGAACGATTGAAATGAAAAATCTTTTTAAATATTATTTACTGTCTATTAAATAATTCATATGTTTAATCAAGGTGGTGATTACGTTTATATGTTATAGTAATATATTTGTGCACATATTCAGTTTTGAATTAATACTTTATTATTTCAAAAGATATTTTTTTTATAAGCTTGTTATACGTAGACTGTTACTATGCTTTTTACAGACATGGGATAATGCTCTTCAAAAAATTGCACAGCGATGGGCAAACAGAATGGTTTTCGAGCACAATCCAAGCGCAAAGGATCGTAAGTATCGTATTAACCAAATATAATATAATGCGATATTTTTTAGCCAAAATATTTTCTAGAAAAAGTCATTCGCATTATATTCGGGGTTTTCGCCGTGTACCAGATTTCATATAATACTTTAGATATAGTTGTCAATAAACAATTCAAAGACAATTTACGAAAAGAGTACAGCAATCAGTTCTATAACTACAGGGAAAATAAAGAAACCATCAAATACATCTTATAACTTATAACAATGGATCTCTACCATCTGGCGGAAGATTTGTGACACGTCTATTGAAAAAGTTTTAAGAAATATTGTATTTACAACAATCTAGGTGGGAGTGAAAATAACGTTTATGGGAAGAAAATAATACATCGATTTGTAATTATTCAACTGATACTATTGATAATTTACTTAATTAATGTTTGTTTTATACATTTCTTTTTTTTCATTTCTGCTTTAAATATATAGTTTGCGTTATATTCGGGCCAATCTGATTATTTTATGTAAAAACTATACACAAATGATTTAGATATTTAACGATTTATATTGATAGATACTATTTTTTATCATCAAAATTAAAATAGATAATGTTTGATTTTCAAATTACAGCTAGGTTTGCAGTAGGTGAGAATATTTACATGTCAATGGGTGGCCCAGCAAATGACAAAACTTTTGACTGGAAGGCTGCAATCAACAGTTGGTTTAGTGAACATACCCAATACACATATGGACCAATTGGCGATATTTCAAAGACTGGACACTACACACAGGTAAACTTTTAGATGATTCTTAATATCGTTATACTAGACTACGTATAATAGCCACAAACCAATGCACATTTTTAAATGTATTTTTTTCGTGTAGATCAGCGGTAAAGTCGTCATTTTTAACGACTCCGGCATTTTCTGTTTCATTAAAAAATAAAATTTATTCGCCAAAGCCGAGTCTAAAAAAATTGCAATACCGAGTTCATTTTAATGATATTTATTAGCAACATCTTGATATTTAAATATATTTATTGTATTACCTAGCTTAAACACCCAGTTTTATCTAAGAAAGATTCAAACTTATTGTTTTTGCATTATAATTTTTTTAGTAGTTTTATTATTTTAATATTTGAAAATTCAAATATACAGTGTATAATATATATTGTATAAATATACCATGTTTTTCGTTCTTGTTGATCATCACCAATTTAAAATAAATATGTGAGTACTTTAAAATGGTTCTTATACCATAATTTTTAAAGTAGTGAAAATAATACATTCAATTTAAAAATAAAAAACAAAATAATACATGCAAGTTTCACATTGCTACTGCTCACCATTACAGAAGTGTTTGTATGACAGTTAGACAAATAAATACGTATATTTTCGTTTTTATATTAAAAATTTTAAAAAAAATTCACAAAAAAGCCTTAGAGGTCTTAGCCAAAAGTTTAATCACTTTGTTAAACATTAATACTAATATTTTTTGTTTACAGGTTGTTTGGGCTGATACCAAATATGTTGGATGCGGCGCGTCTCATTTCAAAGCCAAAGATGGACGTAACAACAAATTTTACGTTTGTAACTATGGACCAGCGTAAGTGTGATTCTATTTTTCGCAGTTTATCGTACAGATTTTTTATCAAGAATGAAACCATAGCCATAAGCATAAACATGCTTGTCTCTTTTTAATATTTGAAATCTATCTAAAAAAAAATCTACCAACCACCATACTCTCACTAGTGATATGTAAGCATAAACGACGACGTATTAAAGAAAATCATGACGCAAGTTTCACGTTGATTAAAGAACTCTAAGCTCTTTAATGATATTCTGATTAGACGATAGTATATTTAATTTGATGGATATTTCATGATGTTTTTAAATATTTTAAACCACATAACGTCAATTGATTTAAAATATTCCTAATTGTACACGTATTAAAACATAATAATTATAAATGTATCATGAGTTCCATCAAAAATTCCCTGATTTGAAATTATAAAACTATTCGAATGAGATTTAATATATTATTTCAGGGTTCCCCAAACTTTTTATGCAATGGAACACTTTAAACATTTTAATCATAAGATATTTACCGTGTAGATTGATTTAAGATCGCATTTTAAAAAAATGGTATTCTGGCTTTCGAGCAAAATTTATGTAATCAGATTTTTTCGGAATTTTATTATACAATTTTTCAATCTCATTTTAGCTAAAATAGTGCTACCAATCTATTTAAATATTTTTTTTCGTAAATTGTATAATTAAAAAATATATTTCAGAGGAAATTATGACGGCCAATACCCATACAAAACAGGAGCAGGATGTGAAAATCTTTGTTGAAAAGAACAATACAAAACATCATTTGGAGCTTCGTGCAAATTATCTTGTTGAGAAACTGTTGATGGTTCTGGATCATTTTATCAATCATTCAAAAATCAAAGTTCAATAGATACAAAAAATGTATTTTCAAAATTATATTGCAATCATACAATGAAAGTATTTTAAATAAAGTAATTCTGAAATAAAACTTATTTTATTGGTTAAAAAAATTCCAAAGATTTTCCTAATTATAAAAATCTTGTATCCAAATATTTAGAACTATGTAGAAAAATATTTAAACGTCATTTTGGATATGAAGTTGGTAAGTTAAGGTTGGTTGGTATCTGTACTTTTGCACAGGAGGTCATAGAGTAAAATCCCTCAGCTGTATGATGACTTAAAATAAAATATAAAATAAAGTGCGCATTGGCTGTCTGATTAACTGAAGAATATGTTCACATTATGTGTAGCATATGGCTTCAAATGCAATGAGTAGTTTTTTTCTACTTTGAAAAAGATTGATTGATATTTAAACAGTTCATTTTTAAATCAATTTACATTATAGTACTAATTTCAGTATTATTAGAACGTTTTTAACATATATCGTTGCCGTGGAGATTTAATTGTTAATAAGTAAATGCAATAATGTAATAATGATTTTTCTAAACAATTATGGTTGTATTCGATGGTTGTTAAGTATATTAATATAATATTGGCACAATCAGATCTGTAATTTAGTAATTAAAACAACGAGGATAAATTTATTTTTTTCAAAAGTTTTTACTATCGTATTTATGTCATAATTGGACTACACGTTTCCATGGCAAATGTGGCACAACCAACGTAAAATATTTGATGAAATGCCAATAGTTTCACGTAAAGGACCTCCTTAAAGTCTTTTTTTTTACATTTGTTTAAGTGAAAAAAGCTAATTTATCGTGAAAAATCATACTTTATTTTAATGACATTCCTGCAATTGTCAATTTATTTTAGGCGAATTGACATAATTAAAAACACTTGCATGCAAATCTACAAAGAACATGACAGTATACAGAATTATATTGGCGTAATAAGAATCAAATACTTATAGTAAAAGTTGATTCAATTAAGAAATATTTTTAATCTAGTATAAAGTATATTTTTAAAAAATACGAAAAATATGAATGGTGATTTTTCGAAATACCGGTTTCTTTGAGTTTAAAGAATTAATGATTGACTTTACCCATAGATACGGAGTTAAAATAATGTATATGTAATGTATTTAATGCATTTTTATCAAAAATGTTAGTTAGTTATTATTTGCCCTATAGCAACAATATCTGGCTTGAAAAATCTGAAAATTATAAAGCTGAAATCAAAGTCACAAATACTAAGACTGTCACGATTTACCTAAGGTTTTATATAACTCAATCAAGAATAAGCATCTTTCTGGTTGGCGAGCTACGATAGCAAGAATCACAAATTTGGACCCCGCATCTGCTTAAAGGTTTAAAGAAATGCAAAATTGGCCTCCTAAGTCAACAGCTTAAGTGATTTTCCAATAATAAATTGGTCAACGGTTACTCCTCCAAAAAACATATCATGGAGTGTTGAATAGTACACATTCGGAGCAAACATGGTACAGAGACAGCCGCATTCTGATCACTATGGGACCTGTATCTTTTGATAACTATAACCAGCTGATAAAACTACGTAAATAATAATAATAAAACATATAATCGAACACAATGTATTATAAATAAAACAAAATCTCGTAAATCCAAAACACTTCTAGTAAACAAGAAGTTTATTTGAAATATTCAAGAAAATTGTTGTTTGTCTTTTGTTCAAAAACTCCTGAAAACAATCCTCATACCAATTGTGTTGTTGAAAGTTTGTCGCTGTATAGCAGGATCTAAATGTATCATGTCGCTTTAATAAGCCAAGGGTTAGTGTGCGTGCCTCGCCTCTTGGGAATGCGGGTTCGATTCCTACATCTGCTAGAATTATTAAATGCGAAAATTCACGACTGGATGCCTATTGGGCTCAAAAATCGTCTGAAAATCAAGTTTCATAAAAAATAATCTGCCAAGACATGTGTTCACATTCCAAAGATCCATTTACTCCACTTTTGGGGTGAATATGGTAAAAATATATATGAATGGATAAACTACCCTAAGTGTATTGATTTTAAATAATTTTAAATGGTGTAGCTTAGTATCGACAGATTATGACAACAATATCTGATGTATCACATGATCCGTAATTATAATATCCGGCCTCCACTGTATATATTATAAACTAATACATACCTTAAACTAATACATAAATTAAACATACATAAATCATCAATACGTAAGTTTGGCACAGCAAATTTACGTAACCTTATATTACAAGTGGTTTCATATAGATACGTCTTAATAAATGTAATTAAATATTTACCAATAAGACATCTGATTTAACTAAAGCTGAATCAATAGGAAATGTTTTTTTGAAAAAGATATCTAGGTAACAACACAAAAAACAGTTGTTTTCTTGGTAAACGGTGGCATTATGTAACTATTGGCGAAGTTTTATTTTTGATAACCATTTTTTTTAAACTCGTAAGTTTTCATTTATTTGAGAAAAAATCTTTATGAACGTTTTAGTAAAAAAAATTAAAACAATTACACTTATCATACTCATATAATAAAGAGTTTTTATATTTTCTTTTTCATATAAGCTAACAACAATAATTTTCATCACGATTTATTTTATATTATGATATATCATGAACACTTATTAACTGTTATTCAATTATAATCTATAGTTTTCATACTAGATATCATTTATTTATTTATAAAGACGTTAATTTTTTAACTAAAAACACAATAATCATACACAATTGAATAAAGAATTTTATCTTAACAAGAATTTAATTTATCCGTTAAAGGTTTTTTCATTATGTTTTATTGGTAGGAAAATTAGTTACAATTAATTGGACTATATGTTTGATTAGGCAAACAATATGACTTTGCAATTTTTGATTCAATTGTAATTCTCTTTAGAGCTATTTAAAATTATGTAAAATTACATACAAAAACTTTGACAGAGAGAAAAAAAGAAGCATTTCTTGCCCTAAAATGAATTTGAAAATGTTTGTCATTATTGATAAGCACCAAAGGCTACAAACCGAAGGAAATTTTGGATGAACTAGAAAATAAGAGATATTTGATATTCGCAAACTCTCTATGTATTATTTTAATACTATTTACCCTAAGAATGTTATTAGTTATTACTAAGTCTGAGTATATATAATATTATAAACGTTTAACAATTCAAAATGTTGCTCTTCTTTTTCTATTGGATATTATTCCAATTTTCTTTATCTAAACAAAAAACTGTATATTTTATATAAAAATGTATAAAAACAATATTATTAAATATAATTCACTCATTTTGTTACTCTAAATCCTTTTAAAAAAGGATAATAACGATAAGCAAAAAAATGTTGTTATATGTATATTCATTTACTTTAAAAATCAAAAACAAACACATAATATTGTCACAAGTGTATTTATTTTTCAATTGAAAATTGAAAACGCGTGATAGTTTTTCAACGCACAACAGTTTATATAAATAAGAGATTTTCAAATTAAATATTCTATTACCCGTTATAGCTGTAAAATAAAGCATTAACTTTATTTCTTGGTTGTAACAGAAAAGCCTGCTAAAGATGAAGTGGTACGTTTTTTTCTTCGTTTCCGCTGCTTTCGTTGGAGTTATTCATTCACAAATTATTGGTAAGAATTTTTAATATATAAATAAAAATCACAATTTACACTTTACCATGATCTTCTAAAGAAGTATTATTAAAAAAAAAAAAATCAAAATTTATTCTCATCTAAACGAAATGTATGGTTATTTTTTTACTTTTAACCCATAACAGCATCAGAACAATCCATTCCTTCCATATTACAAACATGTTTTTTATCGGGAAATAGCTTATGTTTATGAATTTTTTTATTGTGGGTTACGGATTATTAAAACTCACACAATTTTTAAAAAGTAAATTATATTTACCGAAATTTCTATAGATATATAAATATATTATAATTTTAATTGGCATAAAAGTTTACTATGAATAGTAATTTAATAATAGTTATTTAATGGATAGATTGGTAACAATTATTTCTGTAGTAAAAATCTTGTGTCTTGGTTAAAGTTTATAATAGAAACAGTTTTGAGATAGTTCTGAGAAACAGTATCTTTAAGTATATTACAAATTATAGGTTTTTTTATGAAAAACAATTCTTTTTAAAACAGATTCAAATAGCCATTGGTAATCAATTTCATAAATTTATAGTTGTATGGTCGAGCATTCATGTATAAAATACTACATCTAATACAAGACAATAAGATACAGTTCGTCCATACTGTGAAACTGATTCATCACACCTAGTTATTGTCGATTCTTTTATTTAGAGAAATTATCACGTTACCGAGGACTTTGTTTTCGAGTATTTACTTTTCTACTTGATTTAATTGATTTCTACGTTTTTATTAATACTAAAGTGAAATTGTTTTAAACAATGCGGAAAAAATTAGTTAAACTCGTATTTCGGATATAGGAATCAACTAGATTACTCATTTTGGTAGATTGATACTAATTATTGGCTGAAATATGAAAAATATCAATTTGTTATAAAAATTTAACTTAAAACATTTAAATACATATTTTTTGAAACTGTGTGATGGTAACTTGGTTCAAACAAATTATACTATGACAATTTGAATAAAAATGTATCTTTTTTGGAAGGAGGGCCTACAATAAATCCCCGCATTTTATATTATCCATTTCGCAAACTGCCGTTTGAAGCCAAGTTGCGAATTTTTTTTGGGTTTTCCTTGATATCTATATGTTTCGTGGTATTTTTTTTAGGAAACACAATGACGGATGAAGATAAAACACTTATTGTGAACTATCATAATGAGCTGCGAAAAATGGTTGCTGACGGTAAACTCGTTAACCAAACGAGGGCTGCTAACATGCAGACACTTGTAATCTATATTTTTTTTACTATCTATAGATAAGCATCAGTTAAAATATGCAAATATACTAATCATTTATCAAACATAACAATGAATAATCAGATATATCATTATTTTTTTCGGTATTTTTTATTTTTTTAATTAACTCGATAAATTTAATTTTCGGAAGAGGGAACTAAGTCAAAAACCCCACTGTCTTTAATAAAATCATTAAAATGAGTCGCGTATATTACAATATAAGCTCCATTCAAAAACATTTTTAGATGGGAAGTGATGTTTTTAATTTTGAGCCTCTCACTTACCCATAATTGATGCCTTTATCGATTAAAATATTTAGACGCAAAATGCTAAATGTTACTGATATTTGTTTCTCTAAAATATTCCAGTCATAGATTAAAGCTATATTCAATTCAAATATGGAACACATTAATTATGTGTCGATATATTCATAGTGTCATAAAATAAATTATATTTTGACCGTTTTTTCTTGACAATTTCTGATAATAAAACATTACTCTATGGTTCCTTGTTCTATATATAACATATATATATATATCGTCGTATTACTGGCAAAAGACGTTAAAGTAAAAAAGTGAGTTTTGAAATAATCTAGTTGAGTCTCTCTGTTAAATACATTTTACCACAATTTGACAAAAGACTCAACCATTAAGAATCGATTATTTCTAATTTCATTTTTTTACTTTAATGTCTTTTGGCAGTAATACGACGATATTTAATTTGAGCCTATGGGATTCAAGCCCAAAATAATTTTACAATATGCCAACTACACAAATATTTTCTCAATTGTTTTATAGAAGAAAAAAATTAATAAGAATGAAAACTGAATATAAATTGATATTCGAAATATGTATCAAATACAACAAATTTGATAAACATATAGAATCATTTTACAATACAGTGAAACTTCGATGTTACGTGCCAGGAATGCACATTTTTTTATTATTGCACGAATGCATCAAATATCATATTTTATATTATAAATTATAGAAATTTAAATTATATTAAAAACTATTTCTTTTATATTTAAAAACACATTCTGTTAAATATGGCGAGTAAATTTCTTTAAAATGGATATTGGGAATCATGATATTTTCAAAATCATTTTTTCATCGGTCCCTTCACACTGTAAAAATAAGATTTATAATTTATAATTCGTTAATTTTGAAATGGTTTATTTAAATGACTACGTTTTTGCTTATCACACCAGAAATAGAATAACATTATTTCATATATTAATAAAATTATGGTTGTTTGAAATGTTAAATTGTACTTAAATATTTATATATTTGTAAAAAAAATTGTCTTTCAAATTCTAAATTATTTAAAACTGGTAAGCTTCCAAATGTGAGATCACTGTCAGCGATCCGGGTCTCGCCTTTCGGCATCTTTAGGCTACATTATATGTGGGCAGTGAGCAAACATATATACCAATATAAAAATGGTCGCAGTTATTACATTGTAATCCATATATGCCTGACCTATGTTTGAAGTCATATGGAAGTTTACCAGTTTTAAATAATTTAGAATTTAAAATCAATTTCCATCAAGCACCATCAGTCAAAAATATTAATTAAATTGTCTTTCGTTCAGGAATGGGATAACAATCTTAGCAAAGTCGCTCAAGGATGGGCAGATACTATGAAGTGGGGACATAATCCAAACCGTAGTGATAGTAAGTATCCACGTACAATAAATAAGTAATTGTATGAATAGCAAATGAAATATTCATTTTATATACGACCTTGTTCAAATTATTAATTTCAAATTTGCAAATTCAGTTTATGCGAAATGCATCCGATTTTTCAGTGTATAATATATTTAAGTGTATAATATATTTGAACAGCAAAAAAGTAATTCTTTTACCAATTAACAATTACCTTTCATATTTAAAACGCGTGATACTTTTAAAAGCTAGACAAAAAGACCCAAAAGTCGTTAATAGCATTTTTTATTGATATTTCGAATATAAATATATCAGTGTTTAGCATTTAAATCAGTGATTCCCAAAGTGGTCTCTATCAACTCCCAAGGGTCGATTTCAACTTGCAAGGGGACCATGTCAATGAACAAAAAATGGGGGACCCGAGAGTGGATTCCATTTAGGCAGGCCGTCACCAAAATGTTGGCTTCCCGCAAATTTAATAATCCACCTAACAGATAGTACCTATGTAGATACTTACGTAATACTCTCTTATAATAGACATAAATTTCCTAATTACATCATAAAATTGCGTAAGTAGGTGATGCTATTCGCTTTGTAATCGCCGAACGTGTAACTTGTAAAAACTTGTATATTTGACACCAGTAGCAACTAGCAACGCCGCAGCCATATTGCGTACATAAGCGCAATAACAACGCTTGCCCAGGCTTGTACTAGTGCTTTGCAAGAATGACGCAATGATAAATTTCTAAAAAATCAATATTAGAAACGCAGGGGGTCTATACAAAACAGAAAA
The DNA here is from genome assembly GCA_022683975.1 of Rhyacophila evoluta. NCBI lineage: Eukaryota > Metazoa > Arthropoda > Insecta > Trichoptera > Rhyacophilidae > Rhyacophila > Rhyacophila evoluta. Next base: position 15,609 of record JAGVSQ010003763.1, read on the forward strand.
ATCGGCAAGTGGTCTACGGGACAAAAAAAATTGGGAACCTCTGATTTAAATGGATAATCGAACTCTGAAAGATTCTTGATTAGAACATGTTTTTCAATGACACATTTTTTCGAACAGTAAAAATCGTTATAAATTATTTTATTTGATTAATAGATAAACAATGTCATCTGTACTGAAGTCAGTTATATGTATATGTGAGTTTTAAGTTTCCGCATAATATATAGGTATATATTCCATGATTTGTATGTTACTGCAAACATAGGAGTAAGAAAATAATTTAAAAATATTTAAAACCAAACAACTGCAAAAACGTAAAAGGATATTCTCGAACTAAATATAAAAAACTCCACTGTTTATGAATTATACAGTTCAATATAATATTTATTAGTGTGTCGTTCATATTACTCGCTTCATAGGGCATATCTATGTCAAAAATTGAGGTTTCAATTTGAAAAGACTCTAACTACAAGAGATTAAAATTGAGATTAATATAAGAATATAGATTTTACAATTAAAATATTGTGTTTATAGATTATGTCACTTTTTTAATATTACAGCTTTCTTAGCACGATTTCCTGTCGGTGAAAATATTTATCTATCTTGGACCACTTCGAATAAAACCACTAATTTTAACTGGAAAAATGCGATCGATAATTGGTTTAATGAACACAAAAATTATAAATTTTGCGCAATAAACGGATGCACACAGGCCGGTGAAACTGGACATTACACTCAGGTAGTATTATTAGTTTTATTACAATTAGTATTCGTCACCGTTAATCGCTTAGTTTCAATAGCGAACACCAAATAAAGTTTCGCATACGATCCAAGAACAGTCATGAGTAAGTCACCAAACACTTTTCACCGCATATCGCATCTTACCAGTAATGGCTGAGGTATTTATTACACAAGTACATAGAGCACTTAAAATTGCCGGTTATGTCTTTATTTGTGATGTCCATACATAAGGACATCACCGGCTATGCCGCCAGCTCGTGCTAAATGCGACTAAGCATTCCTGGAAAATTCTCCTTAGCCGGCAACAAAATGCGTTATTAGCTCTGACAAAGTCCTATACAAAAACATTAACGTACACAATCCCTGTCTAAGCTGGTGTTTTCTTACTTGGCCAGCATATTTAACTCTGTGGTATTACTAATATCCTCCTTACGGACCAGAAAGCGCATGTAGGTAACTTTTATTTAAATCCACCTGTCCGGACCAGAGTTACATACTGATTTTCTGGAAGAAAAGACGGACAAGCACACCTTCATGTTTTTTTCCAAATATTAAATGACACATGGAGATAACCAAACTTCTTCCACGTCATTTAATTAAACAATTAATTACGGGGTATGGTAGATTTCCTTTCAACATCAACTTTAATGTTAAAATGCTTAATATTTATTTCTAAAGCTAATAATTTTCCTTATTTTTATCGGTGTATTTTTCATCGATCTACGTCTTTATGCCGCAAGTTTAAGAAAAATTTGGTCTCCAAAAAATATCTAAAGAATAATTTCAATAAATAATTATAAACAATAATGGTTTCCATTATATTTTACAGATGTTTGGGAGTTGTTATATTCATTTCGTATAATGGCTATTTTTACTAGTCCCGTGATTTATGACAAAATTTTTAATCCAAACATGTTTAGTATTATCATAAATATGTAAAGTTTTTAATCTCCTTTTATTTTGTCAGCACATTTTCAACGATCACTCAATTAAACAACAAAAAGATCCAACATCGCGAAATTTTCGAGAAGGCTGCATTTTGGTATAGATCTTAACACCGATTTTTTTCAGCATAACTCTGACCGATAAGAATTTTTAATATTTTTCTTAAGTACTGCAATATTAAGATCTATTATAAAATGTAGCTTTCTTAGAATTTTGGCAACGTGCGATTTATCTATAATAATTTCAACGGTCCATACCTTTATGATGGAATTTCAAAAAACTAGAATGAATATTTGGCTTCTAAAATAACATCAATCTTACGAATAACTTTTAAATATTAATGATATCCATTACATTTTACAGATCGTTTGGGCCAAGACACAATATATCGGGTGTGGTAATACATACTACAAGGATGGAGCAAATTTCCTTCAATACTACGTCTGTGACTACGGAATAGCGTAAGTAACATTTTTTTTAATTAATGACATTTTTTTAAGTATCTCGGGATAATAAAATATTTACGAAACGGACCAGAACTTCCACAATAAATTATTTTTATAAATGAGTGATTAGATGGGATTTTTTTAAGCGTATTCAACAAATTTTTGATGTCAACTGTATATTAGTAGTATATTTTTATTTTATTTTCATGCGCTTGAACTACCAATATTGAGAAATATTTTTGAAAATAGAAGGCGGGGTTTAAATTTTTGGCCTGGTACTGTTAAATTTTTAAGCCTTTTAAACTCTATCTGGACTGAATCTTTATCTTTAACGTTTATAAATATGCCATAACAGACAATTGCTTCTTCAAAACTACCAACATTGAGTGTAATATCATTGTTAACACAAGGAAATCATACTCATAAAAAAGATGTCAGTGACTCAGTAATAAAAAAACAAACTTATCAAATATTATTCTGTTTGTTAGAACATTACCAAATTACAATTGGTAAAAGTTACTTCCTTAAAAACATCCGACACTGATAGGATTGCGTTAACTTCTGGCAATAAAATGAAGCATCTATAAAAGACTTTGAAAGTTAGAATTATTGTATTTTCAAAATACGGAGGTATTCAATTTATGGAGCCTTTATATCAATTCACTAGTCATAATGTCATTATTACTTTTAAATATCACAATACAATTCACAATAAACAAATAAATTAATTGAAAATGAGAATCAGAACAAGAAATATTAGTTAGAGCTTAACAAAATAGACTTTTGACGTACAGCTTATCATATTGTTCAAACCAGTGATAATATTTTAATAATAAGTTAAAGTATCATTGAATTAATGTGAAATTGATTAAAACATACAATATTGAGATTAGAGTTGATTAAAACTAATTATTGTCGATAATATTATAATTTTGATTCTTAACCTTTGTAAATATTTATTGTATTTTCAGTGGCAATTGGGACGCTCAGTATCCTTACGAACCTTTAATATTGTAAGTAGCTTTGCTGAAAATTACAGAGCTTCTTACTATATGGAAAGCAGTGTTAAAACGGATTTCATTGATATATAAAATTGCAATTTTTTTTTCATTACAAATATGTATCTTGGTTAATATTAATTTTTTTCATAGCTTCAACAAATAAAACCAAAATAAATACTGGTGTAAATAATCATGTTTAAATTGAATAATCCATGCATTTAAATAAAATATAATAGTGAAACACTGTTACATGAGTTTTATTGTCACTTATTGTCGCCGTACGGTACAAAAGCTACGGTTCTGGAAACCAAGCGACCAGTTAATAAATCGTGTTTGAAATTATAGCTACGTACATTTACGAGATCGATTATTGTAACTAGCCACAACAATTATTTTGCTATTTACTAAAAGTTAATTAATATTAAATAAATGCAAGAAATTAAAAAATAACAGTGGAAACCAAAGAGACAACATTCTCAGGTAGATACTGTGTTGAACCGCTTGGAATACCTCTTCCACTCTGAGACGTTATGATATCATTAAAATGAGTGATCGACAATACCAACATGATCCAATACACACACACACGTGGTCCTGGATTTAACATTAATGATGTTGTTATTTATAATAACATCGTTGAAATTACAGGGGTTTTATGAGGAATATCTAAAGTATGAAGACCTTCCAATCAGTATATTTGGAGAAAAAAAAATAAACTGAAATTACTGGTGACTCACTGTCTATCACCGGGTAAGAAGTGTTAATTACTTACTTACTACTCGCGGGCCATATAAAAGGATGCCACTGGTTGGCCAGTCCTGGTCTAAGCGATTGGTATATCATATTCAATGACCCCAGTGAGATTGTTGTGAGCACGTTTTGAATCAATTCCAGCTGCTTCAACCTTTCGTAAGATAGTTTCTTAAAAGTGCATTCATTGGCGATGACTGCTGTCAATGGTGCACTCACACAATTTCCAATTGCAGGCGGAACGATTAATTTGTTAAAGTTGACGCTGTATTTTTTTAAATTTTTAATTTAATAATAACTCTTCTCGATAGTGAACAGTCTATCATAAGAGGTCTTCAAATTGTGCATATCGATAGAATTCAGACCCGTTAAACTTGTGGCCCGCAACAAGCATTCTTGCGGTCCAGTCAGTATAATGAACGTAGTGGTCCGATCGTAGATTATTTTTTACAATATCCTATTTTACAGATAGATAGATTTAAAAAACTGGCTGCCTAACCAAACGAAGAAGTCCAGTATGATCTCGTTAGTCATATGCCACATCTGGATTATGTAATAAAAAGGTAAGGTATAAAAACTAAAAATTTCATAAAGAAAACACACTTTTGTTACGTTCATTTACGCGTAAAGAAAGAAGTAAATTATTATATAACATATGATATACTGTATTTTTTATTTCTTAAATTTATCTTTATATTAGTTATATAATTAGTCTCATTTTAGATACAAAATTAAGAACTCAGGCTCAATGGGTTAAAAAAAAAATCTTGTCAAAAGTTAGTGACATTAAATTCACTATTAAAATAGCTCCCGGAAACCGGTGATGTTTCCATTTATATCTTAAACAAATACGTGTAATAACATTTTTATTTTAAAGGATTTTTTGAATAATTATTATTACGAGGGTTATGTAGAGTGATAAAAATCAGTTATAAACATAATACATATTGATCTTATTGTATTAATCCAAAGTTTTTATTAGTGATTCTCGATAGATAATAACATGAAACTGCTGTATAATCATACATTCATAACGCTCACGATAAAGCGATACCTCCTATAATGCACAGCAAAAATAAAGAATCTGAAATGAAATGTCGTGTGGTATACAAGGTGTTGCTTTGTCATAAGCGATGTGAATACTGATTTACTTTTCCGGTTTTCCATTTTTTTCTTGATTTTTTTGTTTTGAACCGCATTTTATAAGGGAACTTTTCAATATGCCTTTTAATTATCTAATTATTAATCGTGGAGCATCAACAACCAAATCTATTTAAATTCTAAATTATTTAAAACTGGTAAATTTCCATATGTGAGATCACTGTTA
>JAGVSQ010003764.1:0-20815 GCA_022683975.1 Rhyacophila evoluta
TTTGTACTTCTTTCAGGGAATAGAAAAAATATACAATATAATACCTAGATTTCATTTTGTACAGTTTTTTTGAAAAACTTTTTATTTTAAAAAGCTTCTCTACTTCTGTTTTGGTGTTTTGATTAATATTAGCAGGCTTTTTTATAGCTTTTATTTGTGACTAGGTTTCAAAACTATTCTCAATTACAATTTAATGAAAACTGTGAAGATGCTGACTTATATGTTAATATGCCTTTTTTTTATCTAAGCACTGACTAAATAATATACTCAAAAGTAAATCAATTACAAAACAGACTAAAATAAAACATTTTTCCTAACATCATTAGAGTTATTTATATCATTAATTCCTAAATATTTAAAATATATTCTTATTCTATGAGGAAGAACCACTCAATCAAATTATGATGAATTCGTTGTTTTGAGTACTTCTAGCTATTTTAATCTCATTTCAATTCTCGAAATACAGATATATATGGCAAGTCTATTTCACGAATTCTCGCTTGAATATCAGTTATCTAACGTTTTATAAGGCATACAGTATTTCGTTACTCGTAGTGTTAGCGAATAAATTCTATGAACAGTAGCTTTTCTCGACTTTTATTGATATTGAACTTTTCTCAGTTATAAATAAACAATGGATTGTATCCAGAAATTTCCACTGTAAGAATACAACTTGAGTTTAAAGTCACAATTTTCATACACAAAGTATGAGATTTCAAAATACTAAAAGAAAATCTCGTTCGATTTTTACGAAGACCATCATATAGAGCTGCTATTTTAATATTTGTATAATGTATCACCTCTTACTTTAAATATCAAGCACAGGGTACTTTAAAATCCAAAGAATTATTTGTATAAATCGATTTCCACAGTAATAAAATATCGGATAATTGATCCATCAACTGAATAACTGTATCCATATTAAAATTTAGTCGCTATAGAACTTGCACCATCAATTTTTAATGCCGTAAAATTCACAACCTATTACACTTACCAAATCAGTCACTGAAGTGACTATGTTATATCTTATCATCATAATAACTTGTGTCCGTATACTTTTCTGCAATATTTTTGGAAATATAACAAACATTAAAACATCTATAAGTTAAATCACGAAAAAGTGTTTGAGAAAAATGATAGCTTTGGTATACAGTATTTTATATAATATTTATATGTCTTCACAAACCGTTGATAAAAAAGCATGAATTTTACAATCTGATTGTCGTAGTTGTGCCGCTAAGGAAATTAAAATCGTCGATGTTCGTACGCATTAAAAATTTACTTTTCGTTACAAGGCTGGAATATATATTTCCTTATTTAAATTTAGGATTTTCAAAACATTCTATCATTTGCAATGTTAAGATTGTATGAAATCAGTTTTTGGAAACATGTTTTATTTATGAATTTAAATATTTTTTTTTCATTCAAGATTTCTTTTTTTTTATTTGATACTGATTTGACATTTATTTTATTTGATTTAAAACTTTTAATATTATATTTAAAATTATATATCAGTGGAAGCTAATCATCTTTTAAATAAATTACCATATAATTTTTGGAAACATTTTAAAATAGATATAAATACTCAAAAAAACAATCCCACCGACTATTTCATTTATATAAATTAAATATATTATCTTTATAACTTTATATTGGTGCGACTACCAATAACTATTGACAAAAATTATTTATGTATAGAATAAAATTTAATATACATTATATAACATCGAAAGAACTTTCAAGTAATCAAATAATAAAATTTTATTGAAAATGTTCGTCTAAATAAAATTTGTTGATTAATATTTGGATTGATCATCATTTATAGATATAAAGTATATATACATTATAATGTCTTAAAATTTCTATGATACTTTGAAGGTAGAATATATATAAAAAATACATATGCATAGTTTTAATCTATGGAATTATACATTGCTGTACATCTTTTGTATGCAAAAAGTCCGCAGTAAGTATGTATATATGTGAAAGCCATTAAAACGCGGAAACATTTGAAAAAACTCGTAATTAATATCATTAGAGTAGTTTATTTAGTTACGTAGAAAAGGACATCAATTCAGAATGTAATTCATGCTCTGCACACGCGACGTGGCCCAAAGCAAACTACACATTATTATTTCACGTGTTTTTGTGTGCACCATAATAAACAATGGCCGTACGACCTCTCGCCTTGCATCCGCAGTGATAAACGAGCCGCGGGGAAATTTCTAAAACACTTCCGGTGGCCGTTCATCCGCTCTACAGTAGCTGCCTCACCACTGGACTTCACTTCATGCAATCTATACTTATATTCTATACTTATCATTGTTCCACCACCTTAATATATTTCATATGAAGTACAGTAAAATCAAAACTGTCTGTGCTATAAGCGGTTTGGTCAAAACGTGAACAGTTTATTTTGTATTACGTGGGATTTTTTCAATTTCCAATTGTTAATTTTTATTGCTCTTGTATATTGGTACATTTTTATATAAAGCATCTTAAAATTGGTAAACATATTGATGTTTAGGTGTTGTTGTCTGCAGAAAGAGTTTCATGTATTTCGATGTGTTCAATATTTTTTTACTAGTAGCAAAAACGAAACAAAGAATTTGCATTAAGTTATATAATTTTAATAATAAAATTATATCTTATATTTTAAGATTAGTACTTGAGATAAATTCCACGTACTTTAATATGCTTGTTTCAGAAATTATCGGTTGAGTTTTCGTATTTGTAAAATAAATTTGAAAAAAACTCTAATTGCTTATTCTAAGTGAATTCTTTTCTTGTTAGTATAACAGAAATGATAGAAAGAGTATTATATATTTCAAGAACTCTGCAACTCTGCTCTGCTCAATCAATTAGCAGAAGAGGTTTGTTATCATTGTATTATATATAAGTTAAACGGATATTAAAATATCTTGGGTTAATAAGGTCACTGATTTTTTTTATTAATTTTAAGAAAAATATTTGTTAAGTAGGTTTATAATAGGAATATGTTTATATTTGAAACTAGTATTAATTTTATAATTGTAATACAATAATTTCAATTCTTTGAAAATAAGAATTCTTTTAAAAAATAATTTGTGAAGTTTACATTTTGCATTCCAATTAAGATTTTTGCATTTTTTATGAACTTCTCCCACAATTTAAAGTTTTCTTTAGAACAACACAATGACGAGTATATAGAATTTTAATCTACAATAATCTAGTTCACTGTTTAAGAAACAAGTGTTGAGAGTTAAAATATGTCCATCGCTATTACAATAACGAATAAAATCTTCAATGTCTTTTTATAAGGTGGAAATGTAGTAAAATTATTGTGGAATTATTAAATTATTCTTATTTCGATTCATATATCTGTTATAGTATCAACATTTTTCATTAATAATATGCAAAATTTTCAACTAAGTTGTCAATATGGGTAATATCTGCATCTAATAAATAAGAAAATTCTCAAAAATGCACTTAAAATTACGATGCAAAATAAATGTATGATCAACATATATTGTTTTGTTGTTTAAAATCATATTGTATCTAAATGCAAATAAAAAACGGTTCATAAGAGAAGAAATTTCAAGAATTTATCATATAATATTGGTAAGTAATTTTGTATTACGATTACAATAGTGACATTTGACAATTAAATAAATTTAGAATATGCCGTTGCTTCTCGGAATACGGATAAGATTGAATTGAGTTTTATAAACAATAAATTGCGATAGAAAGTAATTTAATCAACCGTGTTGTTACTTGTTGCTGTCAAATAATGTTGAATTGCAAATAATCGTCAAAGGAAGAAGGAAAATAAATTAATTCTATTCTACTATTCTTCGATATCTCCATGACACCAAAAATAAATAAAAGCGTATTTATTCAGACTTCAGTGGATGGATTTGTACATAAATAAAATTTAATTTCAGTCAAACATGTTATAATACGCTCGCACTATTAAAATAATTGAAAAATCCTTATTTCTGAACGTCACATTAAAAATATTTATTCATCTTACTACTGTATTATATTTTTGAAAAAAAATGAGATAGCCCAAACTCTTTTACAACAAAAATTACAGAAAATTAAAAAAACACTGAATGTTTAAGGAAAACACAAAAGCTTTTTTTAACTTTTCCATCAAAAGTTTTATCTTAAATTAATGAAATTTACTTATTTATTATTAATTTCAGCATATCAAGTTTTTCTGTATATTTATTGACTCGAATAAGCTTTTATATTTATAATTATATAATTGAAAATATTATTAAAATACATATAAATATAACAACCAATTATTTTGAAAATGCTATGAGTTTATAAATTAAATCATTATATAATATATAAAAAAAACATTGTTTTAAAAACCGCTATTGAAGCCTTGCAAGGAAACATAATCGATCTCACTCATTGATACCCTATGTGCCAACTCTATTTGAAGTCCATTGTGAAATAACATTGTGTGAACCAGCCATTCAGCTTTATGTTATATTGAAAGCTTCAGAAGAGGCGCCAGTTGCTTTCCTGTACAGTAGTGGTTTTGATATCAATAGAAAATGGCAACTGAAACCTGTAATATTTTATGAAATCGCAGTATCAATAACAAGAAACTTATAATAATAACTAAACAGTATCTACATCTGTATTAAATAATAATATTTTTATTACAGAAGTATCATTTTACAATTTTTCTTTCGAAAGTGAAATATATGGATTTACTCAATAAGAAAAAGTCCATTTCAAAAGTTGAGTAAATTAATCTCCGTAATGCGAAGACATGTCTTGACACATTATTTTTTACGAGAATTGTTTGTCGAACAATGTCAACGCAATGGGCATCTAGTCTTGTATTTCTGGATCTTAAAAAATCCAACAGATATGGCAATCAATATAGCATTTCTTGATTCACTAGGCGCCCATTCAAACCTCAACGCTAACGAAGAGACTTTTTACCATAACTAAAATTATACATAAAAAATCGACTACCAATCTAACGAAATACGATACTGGTAGCAACTGTCATCCATGTCTAATGCATACCTGCCAGATATTCATTAATTATGACACGACTCTAATTGTATAATTTTACAAGTGGTTTGAGTGATTATCTGTAGGTTTATGCAAAAAAATTTGACTTAATTTCGTAATTTAAAATTTCTGTATGATTTTTTTTTCAATATATCAGCTTTAAAAATGAAGCATACGCAACGTAAAGATGTTTACTCCCAAAATATATTCATATCTACGTAATGTAAAGACTGGTCTTGACAGATATTTTTATGAGAATTGCTTGTCAACAACATTTTCAGCCCATTGTGAGATAAGTCTTATATCTTTAGATTTAAAAATCTATCTGCCAAAAGAATCAAACTTACGATCGTTGCAATTGAAGCGTGCATGTTTATCTTTTGGCTATAAATAAGACATAGTCTAAATCACCATAATAAAAAAAATTCTCGAAATAAGTTTTTTAGTTACGTATTTATTAGTCTTTATATTCAACTTTTCATAATGTAGATTGAACATGTAAGCTTTTAATCATTCTTTGTTCAGTGTTTTAACCGCATCGGGATATATGAATTATATCGTTTCTTGTCTTTATTCTATATTATATATGATATTACTTTACTTAGATAATACTATCTTCTATATTTTTAATTTTATTTTCATCGGGTTTTAATGAAATTATATCTATTATCCACGAATAAATTCAATAAGACTTGAAAATATAAACCTGCTACATTGGCAAGAAAATTTAAAGAAATTATTTGTTTTCTTGATTGATAAACTAACTTTTTTATTAATTCGTTATTGCTGTATCATTAGATTTTAAAATATTGCGCGCTTGTTTTAATAAGAAAAGCTTCTTCACCTACTTGAATTCTTTTCAAAGCTGTAAGGATACATTTCAAGGCAGGAAAAAAACTTGCTTGTTATTTTTTTTTAATTTAAATCACTCAAAGTATTTTTTCAGAGCCTTAAAAGTTTTGAAGTGCGGGTGAATGACGAAAAGGTTTTAAATTATTCTTTCGAGAAATTTCCTTTCACGTTTTCTTTTAAGCCAAACGAATAAAAATCTACTTGGTGTTATTTCGAATAATTTTTTTCGTATTTATATTTCCATTTTCGGTGCCCGTTCGGACACACAGAGGCAAAAAATACATGTTTCAATACACCAACACTAATATTTTTAAATTAGGCTCTTCCATCAGTAACATAAAAGATACATTTGGTACATATTTTCTTTTTTTAGGTGTTCATTTCTTACAACCAATATAATTTAAAAGTAAATTCGTATTGAAGTCATTTTATAAAAACGTTTCATGTTTTTCTAATTTCATTTATACTTTCTATTGATTGATAAATATATTTAATACACAGTAATAGTAATAATAATTCGAGAAACATGTATCAAAATAATACTATTTACATTCGTACATTGTAAAAAAAATCGGAGTAATTTTTCTTGGACATCTATTCTTGCATCTTTGATTTTTTTTAAATTCAGTAGTTCGAAGCTAAAATTTCCGATTGTAAAGTGCACATGCTAACTTTTTGGCTGTTGGTGAGAAACTTTTTATGTCTCGTAAATAGTAAAAATATAAATGATTATGTAAACCGCTGTTTTATATATGATACACATTATGTTTTTTTGTTGTATATTATTTTAGAAAGATCATTATAAAAAGCCTGTTGCTAAACAATCTCTGTCATTCCCGAAAATTTTTTTTTGGTAAAATTATGAATGTTTTCAAGATGTTGGAATGTCCACGACTAAGTTATTTTACATGTATTTTCATCCTTGTTATGATAACGTGACAAATGGTTCTTTTGTATTCATATTATTTTAATTCTCACTCAGTAATATTATGTATAAATATTGCTAAAAGTTAAACAATGATTTGAAATATTGTAAACAATCAACTTGATATTCGCATAAACAATTTCGTATTATTTTCGTAGTGTACCAGTGACTTACGTTACAAATCTGTAAAATAATTATAGAAATTCCAATACAACGTTCAACGTCACATAAATTTTAAGAAGCTGTTAAGTGTTGCTTGTGTTACTAAATATACTCTAGATTATTTATCCAAGAAATGTTAATTATAAACGTCAACATCTCTCAATATAAAATTTAAACTTATAGAGGATTATTATGATGTCAAAAAATCATTAACTTCTGATGGTTTTAACGTGAAAAGCTACGCAAAGGTGCTAGAGTATTTTCAATATTTTTTTTTGGAGTTTAATTCCGTAGAACCTTTTACAAAAGCTTCGCAAAATTTAATCAAAGATAAATAAAAAAACAGTGTTTTATTGTTATGTATTACCTAATATTAAAAATGTTTTAAATATTATATATGTAGTATTTCGTGAATCAAAAAATTTTACAAAGGTAGTTAAGTTCCAATGTTGATTTTTGAAAAAGTATGATGCTTGAAATTTATTCACTTGACATTATTTTCTGACAGCAAACCAGTAAAGAAATAATCTTTCAAAACAATTTGATAGATTTGTTAATAGATGATCTATAACCTAAGCAAACATCATACAATATACAATGTAGATTACAATTAACTCCCTTATTATTCATTTGTTATACATTATTGGAATAATGGTTCAAATTCAAAAATCCAAATCATATTACGTCTCGCTCTTTAAAAAAATAGCAAAGTTTATTTTTATTTGACACGTTATTTGAATTTTTTTTTTTTGCAAGATCTTGATCGAAATATTTTCTTATCAGAAATAATTTCAAATCTATTAAAATAGTAAACTTATTAAAAATATTAAAATTCAAAGCAAATTTTTACCGGAAACCCGTTCGACCTTAATAATTATGTCGAATCAGTTGCCGAATTTGTCCTTTAAGTTAGCTAAGGTTATCTGTATAGACTTTTAAAAATATTGTTTGAAAGTTTCCTTAGAGATTATTTTGTTATTTGAAGAGTGACTCACTTTTATTATGCCACATTATACGCCGAACGACTATGTAGATATAATTTTTTTATCATTTAAATTCAATACGTTATTTGTGTTTTAAATATTGTTTTTTTCCATAGAAAATAATTAAAAAAAATATCAAAATTGTTTTACGTAATTTAAGTGAATTATATTGTAAATTTTGTCTAGTTTTTTGTGTATATTTAAAGGAAACTAAGCATTTATTATCAATATGAAATAATTTTCATTTAAAAATTTTAGACATTTTCTCAGATGTTATTGCTTTAATCTTAATAAAGGGTGTTATCAATTTCTTATATTATACAAAAGATCCTTGCATTTTTATACCCTCATCGTAATGTACTTTCTTAGAAACGCAGATGGCTACGAATAACCCGCCGCATTACTTGATCCTAGTAATCTGACGAGCTTTTAGCCGACGCTGAGGAAAAGCTTGTTTTTCTAGAGGTCATTAAAGAAAAACAAATGCCTGCGAGTCGAAATGCCGGCCAACTTTGCGTCGTTGAATTAAAACAGAATGAGATAATCAGTTCGTTTCTTGTTCTCCATCGTATTGAATGTTGTTTAAGAACAGATTTGACGCGATGGAAAACGGTGTTGGAATTAGGAAAAGACCGTTAGTGACTCTCTCTTACTCGTAAGTTGTCGTTTTAATGCAGATAGCTTAGTCCATCTACTATAGTTAGTGTTCACACCTTCCTTAATATATATGTAATTAATGTAATAAGAGCGAGAGTAAATTACAAAAGGAATAACTCATACACAATGTAAAAGACACAAATATTTTATTAAAATAAAAACACTATTAACTGCAAAATGCATACATAAACAATGCGTCAATTTTTTCCTCTAATTATTTATTTGGCATTAATCAAAATTTTGTATGCAGAAATTTTTTAATCTGTCAAACATTTTCGTTAATATATTATATCGCCTAAAAAATATAAGCTTTTAAGCCAACTTTATATAATTAAAATATGACTGTAATATATGTAAAAAAATACTACTTTTCCTTCGATTTCGTTTTCATTTTGGATATTTTAAGATGTTAGCTGTTTTTCATTTATGATCATTACCATTACCATTAATCGTTAGTAGATATCAAGGAAAAGTACTATTTGTGACCAATCTATTGTATACTACATGTTTACGTTAATTTATTTTGTAAATTTTTAATTGTTGATGTGTGACAAATTGATATTTACCATGAATGATTAATATGATATTTAAAGGTTTCGTATCTATGATGGAAATATTTCAAGGTTAATTAATATTAAATTCTGTTTGTGTCTCATAAATTTCATCAAATTACATTATTATATTATGTAAAACCTTCCAATATTTTACAAGTGTACTTCGCTCGAACCCACCTCTCTAGTAAGCTCTGCTTGTACGATAGCTTACACTGTAAAATGAGTTTTTAATCAAACGCCCTTGTTCAAATGTCAAAAGCTCTTGAATTCATTTACGGTTAGTAATATACGCGAAACTGGCTTGCGTTGTCAACACTTAACTACGTTCTGGCCTCACTATCCTTAAATCTTTGCCACCGCAGGTGTTCTCAAATATTAAACGCAAAATTTCTTCGAAATACAGTGTTTTTCAAAATGTTTAATTGAATAAAGTTTAATTACATTTGTCGATCCAATCATGAACCCATTTTGTTGGTGATTGTTGCGAGTTTGATAGTAAATTATTTCAATAATCAAGTACTTCTGCAATGAATCTGCAAGTGGTTTTCAAATATTCACGTATATTTTGAATTATTAAACGCTTTTAGACTCAATAAAACAAAAATCCGTTAACTAAATTATATTAATATACAACATGCTGCATATTTCTTACTGTGTATTCTTATCTACAGTAACATTCATTTTATTATATAACTACATTCAAATAGATAAACAACAAAGATTAATCAATCTTTCTAATGTTATGGTCGATATTAAAGGATAGATTTGGTAAATATACTTTCCTATAATTACACAAAATATAAAACCATGTAACGTATTTTTTCTTCTTTAATTTTTGCTCCCTAAGTGGAGCATATGTACACCACGTGCTGCATCCAAGAATCCCTGTCGCCCGCCAGTATTCTTGCGACCTCCCAGGTCATATCTGCATCCCGTAACTACGCCAAATACATTATATATATAGTATTTAGCAGCTCTCTGGGACGCTGACGACCGGTCGGCTTAAAGTCGTAATTATTTTACAAGAATTATAAGTTTTTTTTATAAAATTTTATAAATAATAAAAAAAACTACGATAAACGTATGTTTTAGGCACAATTGAGGGTATAATTTGCACCGATTCATATACGTCTTAAAAAACTAAAAAAATACTAAGCAGCAGTCAAAAATATAAAAAATATCAAAATGTTACGTTAGTTATATACTCTAGATATTCCATAAAAAAAATAAAAAATCTTAAATGTACTGGTGCAATTTTCACTTTCTTATATTTATTTAAAATAATAACGCCATATTATACGTAAAATAAGTGCGCGAAATTTGAATAATAGAATCAAATAAAATGAATATAAATATTTTCAATAATCGAAAAATTATACCACGATAAGATAAGGAAGCATATTTAATTAAATTTAAATATGAAGCAAAAAGTGAATATTTTGTACAGGAAAATTTAATTGAGTAGCCAAAAGATAACAATACGATGATAAATAATGGTTTTAAAACCGTTGCTCTACGTAACCCTTTCAGTTCCATTGTCGTTCTTACCCCTGCATAATGTATTTATACCATCGTAAGGATGCCTTTCGTAGGTACTAAAACGCTTAATTTCATAACCGCTTATCTGTTTTGCCTTACCCTGAGCCTTGTGGACTGAAATATTGTTTAATTGTAAACACGGAAAATCTTATATCAGAATATATCATATTATTCTCCACGATATCTGAAATGATGTTTGTATTTTCTAGTCGCAGCATGGAATACTAATTCATTTTAATAGTTTCATTTGCTACTAGAGTTAATTAATTTTCTCATAACAGAAGACATTTTCTCTCGCTGTAATCGTGTGAAATAATAATAGAAATAATCTACGTCACTGTAGTATGTTTTGACAAATATGCGGCATGAATATTAATTATATATTGATTATGTAAGACGTATGCTCTAAACTAATATAGAAATTAAATATTTTCATCTTTTTGTCATGCTCACTTTTAAATACGCCTCATTTATCTCATTTAGACTCATTTCGATAATTTTTTTTTTAACTAGAATTGTTTCATAAGCAATTGTTCAGAAAACTATGATACCTACTCCTCATCTTTAACTTTCAGCGCCAAATTTTACATTTTTGGCAATCGTGCACTGAAAGAAATGAAACCACAAATCAATAAAAATACACGATTTTTTAAAATATTTGTCCTACGTAAATATTAACTTATTTATTAATTAGTGACTTTCTAGAAACATTTAGTCATGTTGTTTTGAATGAATTATGCTTTTCTGCTCAAGAAATATATTTTTCTTCTCATGTCACTGCTATTGTTTATTACACGTCGAAAAAAATAAGCATCAAATGTATTGCATGTATCTGTCCTTCTTAATTTTCGACTGTTATTGCATTTTTCAGATTCAGCAAGCTTCATTTTAAATATGTAGTGTTAAAACTATGTTAATAAATAAAAAAAAAACTAACGTTTATTGTGAATATTTCAAAAATTGAGAATATTAAAAAAAACAAACGTCTATAATTGTTTTATATACACAAGCGTTGAAAGATTGATTATAGGTACTCGTTTAAAATGATCTATTTTATTTATTTATCGTGGAAATGATATTTACGCCCTGTTTTTTTAAAACACGTATTATAAAATGAAATGTTCTTTGTTTTTAATTAATTGAATCACTTATTTCAGAAGTTTAAAGTGAGTCAATAAGGAATATTTATGTATTTTAAACTGAGGACTGAATGATGATTAAATTGAAAACTCAACGAGCTATAAAATGATATTTATATTCAACGGGATAATAGTAACCATTAGATTTTACGATAGTCGTAGAACTGAATACAAACTTCCGTATAAAGGAACGAAAGAGATGAGTCTAGATAAGAAAATCTTTCTTCGCACTACTTTAACTATCTACTTTACCAATGACGCTGAGTTTCCCATTTTTTTGTTCTCATGCGCTCGTTAGAGCAGATACATTATAGACCATTAGGGATTCCAAGATAAAGATCGGCATTTATAAAAATGGATGCATACAAAATGATCAGGTAAGAAGACGAACATATTATATAATATGATTTGACTCAATGCATTGCAAATATATAACTATACATATAATAAGTTATAAAAGATATTTATGGTATTTTGCATATTATACAGTATGTTTTCCCTGTAGCTGAAAGTTTAGCATACGGAGAACTTGAGTTTGATTCCCAAATCTGTTGTATTTCTGTCTGTATAAAAAATCCGAAAATGCAGGTCTAGATGCTTTTTGGGATGATTAATTGACTGACAAGAAATTAAAAAAAAAAAAAAATTAAGGCATTTTTCGCGGAGATCCATATACATATTTCAGTCAAAGAGCAAACATCTTCACACTATGTCAATTCATAATATATGCTTTATTTTACTGACAAGAAACTAATAATAATAACTATAAAAGTATTTTTAGCTGTAGTAAATGAAAACATTTTTCATAAAGAGGTATCATTTTTGCTCCGAAGGTGAAACATATGGATTAACATAGTATGACGATATTGACACCGAAAGTTGAGAATTATTTATCAAAGTATTTCTCAACCCAATGGACATTCAGCCCTGCATTTTTGTACATACATAATAAAGCCATGTGTATTCACATTTTTTTATACCATGTTTTTTCCCAACGTGGAGCATATGGGTCTACACAGTGTGAAGATATCCACCCCAAAGAGGAGTATATGGATCTCCGTAGTGTGAAGACGACTTGACAGATTATTTTTCACAAGATTTGGTTGTCAGACAATGGAGAATCAAACCTGAATTCTCCGTATTGCTAGGCGCACACACCACCGACTACGGTACCGGAGACAAAACTTGGGAAAAATTGCCATATTCTTAGTGTATTCAAAACATTCAGTTGCATAGCTTCTTTATCTCTAAGTTTATTATAATTAGAAATTATTTCAAATTACTTACAAGCTTAATAATGATGTATTTGGGAAAAAATAAATATTCTATACAGTAAATTAAAATCAAATGACACCAACTAAATTGAATATATATAATATGATATACTTTTGCATGTCACATACAATATATGATTAAATATTTTTGTTTGTAAGAGTTGTTCCGTTTTTATAATAACCAAATTAAGTATTATGTGACGGTATGGCGTGTTTTCGTACGTTAGTTTGGTGTTTTGTACAACAGGTAATTTAAATTCTGCGGTGTTCGCTTTACGCACAATTAAACTAGTGTCGCGTGGAAGCGGACGCAGCCCTGTAATATATTATTTTGTGTTCGTAGTGATAGTCACAATCTATGTTCAGGGAATTCGATTCGCTAGCCATGTTGTATTTTGAGTCTATTCATTGTAAAACCAGTCATAAAGATTCGGGACTGCTTGAACCCGAGGCGATTGTAAAATATTTTATGACCTTTGTGTATCTTATTACTACCTGTGGAGTATTTTTTTTTTGGTTTTTCCAAAGGATATATCTAAGCTACCAATTTTTTTCAAATTTACACATTGAATGGTATGTATAACATCTTTAGAAACCTTAAAGAAAGTTGAAATAATTACAGATTAAATTTTTAACAACTATTTACGTCCGGAAAATGAGGCATTTTAGGTTTTTACAGCGTTAATAAGTTCATTCCAAAATATTGAGTGCCTATAAGATTGTTATGAAAATGTATTTTTGATGTTTATTGTCACTTCAAATTTTTACTTTTAGGATTTGAACTCATAACTTTCAAAACTAAAGCCTACGAATATACCTTTTGGTCACACGGAGAAAATTTAGAAGGTAATGTACAAATCTTATCGTTGTAGATATTTTACAAAAAACATCTTTAATTGGTAACTATTGATTACCGAATTGATTAGCTGAAAGATTGCTGAAATCTGATATATCGCCAATTATTACTAAAGAATGATTTGCCAAATATATTGAAAAAAGTGTTGAAAATGTTTTTATTCGTTTTTAACAAATTTTATCTATCACTGCCAGTAATAAATTAAATCTGGAACTTGTGTTTCGTTCTTAGCAATAATTAATAATTATACCCTTTCTAATTTATCATCGTTACAGTTTCAGCAAAGAAACGGTTATAAATACAAAAAAATAACTATCAAATTTATTTGCGCCTATATTTTGTTGTGAGAGTCATTGACACATATTTAGTAGGCCTTATTCTCAAGTTTTTATTTTAGTGATTTGAAATACTTTTATATCTCAGTTTTTGCATCAATCAATCTACGATATAAATAATTTATAATTGTGGATTTTATTGTTAATTATACAAAGTAGTATAAATATTACAGTGTTTATCGATTTTTTACAACTTTTACAAAACGTATTCTAAATAATATTTATATCGTTTATTATATCGTTTTATTACGAAAATGTGGATAATTTAAGTTAAAGTTTATTCACTGTTAAAGAAAATATGTCAACCAGAAAATTTTAATCTTACCATGAATAACATTTAAATGGTACATCCGCCAAGGATAATTTTAAAACTAAGAAAACTCAAAATATAAGCAAAATAATATCTTAAACACTAGCTTTTAGTTTTAAAATAATAAGCTCGCTGCTAAGATTTTTCTTAAAAACTTTAAATAATTTTCTAATAAATAATCCACGTTTATTGAAGCATACTAGAAAGATTCACTGATTTTAATTTTCGTAAATTCAATTTAGTCTTGATTAGCCTTTGAATATAATAAACTTCAAGATTAACTTAATTTATATTGAATAAAGTATCACAAAAACTATTGATGTTGTAAAATATAGCTGCTTTCGGAAATGAAGGCTTTTGCACCGTTTATTCTTTTTTTAATTTACAAAAGAGCGTTAATGGTTTATTCGAACCAACGCTTTGCACCATTTTCGAGATTTTTTTTACATCAATGAGCAGATTGAGTTTTTTTTTCCATTTTCGGTTTTCGTTTATCTAACCTTTTCACGGTCATGTGCGAAATGGATTTTTTATAATTAATGTGTTGGGTGTATTTTTTATAAAGCAAAAAATAAATGAAAATTACATCCCGACCGCGGTACATTTTTATCGTGTTTTAAATATTTGTTAATGTATTACACACTGACACTTTTCACCTTGAATTGAACAAATATTTTAATCTTTTAAAAATGCTGAAAAAAATATATTTCAAAGTTTTTTATAACAATATAATGATTCTATTTTAAATTTTATATAAAATACAAAACAGTATTTTTGCTTAATAATTTTCACTTTTCCATTTCTATCAGGCCTTTGATATACCTAAACAATTTTTTATTCTCATAAACATTTTATTATTTTTCTCATACTAAAAATTGTTAATTCAATTAAATATATTTTTACATACTATAATAAATATGAATACGGGTTTTAATAAAATGAGTCCTGAACAAATACTATTTTTTGATTAAAAGGTTTTTTAAACCATTATTGTATTCAGTTCAAATGTGAAGTATACAAACTTTAAGAGTATAAAAACTCATTTTTTGATAAATAATTTTACATACATATTCAATTAAGTCAACCAAATATACATTAAATCTTATACTGTTTATATTCTTTTAAAATTTTTATGTACATGTATATTTTAAGCCAACAAAATTCAATTTTCAATCACCTTCGAAATAGGTAAAGTATTTGAACTTTACATATTCAAGTGTCATTAAAAAGCGTGGATTTTTTTTGTGCAGTAATTGTCTTTTAAGAAAATTGTGTTGATCAGTAAAAATTTGAATAAAAATATTGAATATTTTGCAGGAAAAATATTTTAACTGGTTACAATCACACGAAATAAGTAAGTTGAAAAACTGTTTCTGTTGATAGTCAATAAAACATAACCATTTTGTAAAACTTGAAGTGATCAAATAAAAAAACATATGATCAAACGCTCTTACTTTAGGGGTATCATCTTCTTTGAAAGAATCCCCGAAGCAAATGTCAGAAAATTTCACCGGAAAAACAAAAACATTGCCTTTGAAGCTTTGTCTGGTATATATATAAAAAAAACGTAAGTTCCAGCATATTGAGACAAGGGAAATTGCTTTCAGTCCAATTCGTAACAAAACAAACAGTTGTTTTTATTGACGGCTTATATTAAATAAAATAAAATAATTAATAAAAAAAAACTATTATATATGTCATATTGGTTATAAAAAATTATTGAAATCATATGACATATAAAATTATTATGCTAATAAGAATATAAAATATTCTAAACAAATGTTTATAGCTCGCATTCAACGTCAGCTTTTATTCATTCGATTTAAATTTAAATAAATGATAATTGTGAAAATGTGCTGATAAGTTTTTATATATATAAAAACATGAGGCTAGATATCTATTGAGTTGTATATTTAGCTGAGAACCACTTTTTTTATTTAAATATTCCAGTTTCAAAGCATAGAAAGAGTATAATATTAAATAAATAGAAAATTAAAAACATCAGAATATTGAATAAATACAGAATTGAAGTGAAAAAGTTAATTTAATAAATTACTTAAGAAAAATCGATAAAAATGATTTAGTGTCCTTTTTTCTTGTCTCAAATTTTGGAAACTTTCCTTTATAAATTTTGAAGTGAAATAGAGATAAATATGTTGTGAATTGCGTCTCTTTTTCTTTCCATATAAGTTAATTACATAATATTATAGTTAATTGCAAACATTATTCATTAAGTTTAAAAAAAAGTATTTTTGTTATTTGTTTTAAAGCTTCATATGAAGAAAATTTCAATTTTCACTGAATATTCGACCTAAATTTTCAAGTCGTTTACTGGTATATCAATAATTTTATTTAATTCCACTTATATATATATATATAAAATAGTATTTAGAGTCTTTGTAGTTCTGTTCTTAATTGATATTAAATATTTTGTAGTCATCAGATACTCAAATTTTACAATATAATATTCGACTTTATTATAGAATAGTTTCATTTGACAATTTTACTAATAATTATACAATTTCAAAAAAAGCTCTCAGAGGAGATTGTAAAATATAAACAATAACAATTCTCATCCAAAGTATCAACTCTGTTTCGTGTTTTGATATTCACTACCCCTTGACGGCACTAAAATGAAAACTCCGCTCCGTTCGAATGAAGTATTTTTAATGAAAATTATTTTCGTGTTTCTATCAAACATAAAAATACCACAACCTTTTCCCAGTTCTACCATTAAGATATTTTTCCATTTGTAGAGGAGATTATTTGTTTTATGCGTATTTTTACACTACATTTTCTTTCAATTTACTATACAAAATCAAAGTCAGAGTACAGTATATTGTATACAGATAAACACCCCAACATTTTTAAAACTTAAAAATTAAATAAACGTGAGGTTTTTTTTTTATTTTGATGAAATATTTTTGTGAAATGTGTTATTAAAAATTTTAGCGAAATTTCTTTGAAATATTTTTTTCTTAAGTAAAACATCAAAATTTTTTCTTCTTAAAAGAAAAATGTTGAATTTTTTACACAATAATTTTTAATGAAAGTGAGCTCCAAATCTTTCAAAAAATGTATGAATATCATATTGAAGATAATATACATCCATACATTGTTTATTTGAACTTGTTTTATTTCGCTTAAATCTTAATTATTTTAGAAGTATCTGTAACGATTTTTTTAATATTATACAATATTACAAGACTGTATACAAAAATTCATTTAAAAAAGTAGCAAAAAGTGTTTCATTGTTCATGTTGCAAATTATTACCGTAATCATTTTAACTTACCATTTTATGTAAGTGTCCGAATAAAAAAATCGCTGAGATAAGTTATTATTTTTTACGTGAGTCACTAAAATGGCCATTTTATTTCAGCACTAAGGTGATATCTTTTATTTTTCCAGTTCAAACGTAGTTCAAGGTGATGTAATAACATTCAGCAATGTAACTTACGTACCTAAACGGCCTTCGATAAGTTTTTTTGTAAATCAGTGCCGTCGCTAAATCAGTTCAACCGCAACTTATCAAACTCCTTTTCGTCAAGTAAAAAGCGCCATTCGTCATAAGGCTCCAGCGGTTGAGCTTTCAGACTAACTTTGGCCCAGCGTAAAAAGCTACGTTCAGTTTCGCAGTGTCTCGTAACTGTGTAACATACGGCGCTTGCTGACTGGCGAGCTGGAGACCACATGCCTATGACAGAATCGGTTTTAGATAAAGTTTTAATCTATTGCTGATAGCTAATTATTATAAGAAACATATGGTTTCTGATCATGATATACGAGCAATAACTTAACTATTATGAAATAGTAATAACTTTAATACATTGTCATAGAAATATCATATTAAAATGTATTATAGTTCTTACAATATACATTTACTTTCTATTTGTTTAATATATTTCATTTTTCAAACATTTAGTTTAGTAATATTTATAGACTACATAGTAAAAAATATTAACAGAAGTTATGCATTATATCAAGTATAAGGACCATGACTACTCCTTAAAACTACACAAGTTAACAATAAAAAAATATTAATAATGAAATGAATGACAAAATTTTGTTAATTTTTACTCATTTTACTTTTGAAAATACAGAACGTAATTTTTCATCAAATATGAATACAAATTCACAAGTAATGATACGTATTATTTAATGTATTACGTGTGAAATTTCAAAATAAAAATTAGGTCAATATCAAAATACTCCCAATTTAACAGTTACTTCCTTAAGCTCCGTAAATGAAACCAAAAGCAAATTAGCAATAACACTTTATTTAAATAATATACTATATAGTAGCTCAGCATATAATTCCAAAGATTTTTCATGAAGTGACTGAAATATAAATAGTTTACGCTGCGATGTGTTGTTGATGTTAAAATGTTTTGAAACAAATTTCAATAATTTTATCATGTTAAAATCTAAGATTTATAATGGTGGGTGTATCATTGAAATTGCGACGTGGCGGTCCTGTTCATTGGCAGTGTTGTAACGCAACCACTTTGCATTGCGCCAAGGAGCGATGCCCCGTCCCGACGTCTCTCGCTCCGGGCGCCGGATGTTTGTGGAGATAACGACAATGGGTGTGCGTGAGCGTTTTCCCGTTAACCGCGTTAAACGGAATTGAAATGAGCATATTCTGCCTAGTGTTGTGCGTCGTTTGCATTGCTTTCCGTGTTTATTTAGCGCCATATGAGTCGTACAACTCTTTCTCACGTGGCGGATGTTACCACACGCTCGATACTTCGTGTATTCAGCTGTACGGAACTAACAACATCTGTAAAATTCTTTTTTTCATATTTACATTTACCAATATACAACAATTCAATGTATCAAGTACTTTTTAGTATTTTCATACAAGGACGAAAAAAATATATTTGATTGATATATATATTCATTGTAATGTTGTATACTTAGTACACAACTACGGCGTATCAATTTTTTAAACCGTTTTTCTTACATTGCATAAGTGTAGGACTCAAATACTACACAAAAATAATAAAATAGACAACTTTCTGTCTTATTAAATAGTCAATATTATCGAATCAAATTCTATATTCACTTAACTCTAGCTGTACCTACCTGGCCACGCGTGACTGTGGCTCAGTCTGGTTAAAAATTACTCATTTATTTTTTTAGTAAAAATTTACTTATCACAAAAGATATATAAAAACATGCGCGTATTTAAATGCAATGCTGTGTCAAAATTTCAAAGCAATCAATTAAGAACTTTCGGAGATTTAATATTTTGAACATACAAAGAAATACATTTTTATTTATACAGATTAAAAAACATGAAATTTAATATAACGATAGTAGTATTTTTTCACCTTTCGTATAATTTGTACGGTGTGGTATAAAAAGTTATCGTGTGATATGTGTATAAGAAAATTGAAAGTTTTACGTAATCTACATCGAGATGGGTTATTTTATTATTCTTACATGATAAACTTATTTAATTTTAAAAATAAACGTTACACCTTGAAATAATTATTTTTAATCTATGATAATCACAGTTAAGTTTATAAATTTTTAAACATGAAACTTTGTTACTGAATATATCTTAAGAATAAATTCATGTCAATGTAGAGCTAAAAACAGTTAAAATCCAAGTTAAGATATTTCCAAGGCTTGAATAAATTAACTTGTTTATATGTATATATAATTCATATTTTTGTTGTTGTTGTTTTAAATAATAATATATTTATTATAACATTACAGTATAAAAATAGTTTTTAAGTGTTATTTTAAATGTCTATGTTTCAATCTCTGTCAATAATATGCATATATAATATATATGTAATATATTTATCGTAACTATTACTTTTTAAAATATAAATTCTACGTATTTAAAATTTTTTTACGATTTATAATGATGGTATATCTTATCTTACAGTCCAAAAATAGTAATAAATTTTAGCAGTCAAATATTGGTACCTTCTTTGTGCGCGACAACGTGCAATGAGATTCAATTTAACTATGTAATCGAAAAGATGTCTAAAAATCCAATAAATTTTTTTGGTAAGAAAGCTTTTAAAAAAATTACAAAATATTACGGCGAACGAGAACGTCTTTTCTCGACAAGGCTAGACATTAACAGGGTATGATTAATTAGAATAAGAACAACGCACACTCTGGTGCACGCCAACTATGAAGAGCGCCTCACGTTCGTTACGCCACGGTATACGCCCGCATAACGGGTG
>JAGVSQ010003765.1:0-20813 GCA_022683975.1 Rhyacophila evoluta
TAGTTTTACATAATATTATAATTAGACAATAAAAATATAACAGGTTTTTTAATCAATAAATCAAAGTGAATGGGATATTTTCATGTTATCTTTTACATAAATAATTTTAGTTCTCGGCCCACAGATAAACAAGCACTGAAAAATCTACAAAGATTGTGTCAAAATAATTCTCAGTTCAACAGCATCCGATGAGTATCAGAAAAGCAAACAAAATAGATTTTAAATAATATTAGCAAACACATACAAGACAATTCAAAAGCGTCATTGATCATCTTCTGGATTTTTTTCTTTCTTTTTGTAATATAATAACAATATGGCCGAGTTTTCCGTCAGCCATTTTGAACGAGTTCACAGCACTTTCAAATAACACACATCATTTAAAACGCGGATATATGATTTTTTTCGAGTCTCTATTTACTTCTCTTCTTATCACACTAGTTATGAAAACAAAGTGGTACAGCCAACGCATGTAACATATTTTTACTCAGTATGGTATTTCTGTACAGACATTGTATAATGGTTTTCAAACTTTTTTAAAATAATATAAAATATAGAATCTAATTATTTATTTATCGTGATATATCTATTTTACTAATATATTAGTATTAAAAAAAGCAATTTTTATTTTTATTTATTCATATTTGCGTAGAACATGAAGTATTTCTTCAATATGAAGACTTATCTCAAATATGAATTATATTTCAAGAGGAGGAAAAATGTTCACTCTAAGACGGAAGCATCTTTGAGGAAAAAGAATTAATTATTAATAACAATTTAAATAGAAAAGAACTAGTGTAATATAATATTAACAATAATATACCATGTTTACTCCCAGATTGGAGCATATGGATCTACACAGTGTAAAGAAATCCACTCCGAAAGTGGTGAACATGGATATCTGCAATGTGAAGACGTCTTGACAGATTATTTTTGCCGAGAATCATTTGTCAGACAATTGCTCAACCCAATGGGCATCCAGTCCTGCATTTTTCAGATTTTAAAAATCCGACAGATGGGGAATCGAACCTGCATCTCCTGGATCGCTAGGCGCGCACGCTACTAACTACGCTGCCGGGGAGAAACAATAATATACTAATATACTATTTTATATTATATAAAATTTACTGAGAAAGTTCTAAAATCATGACCAAATCACAAAGCATGCTTAATCAATCATTTTTGAAAGGATTCGGCAATCACTTACACAATTATTTTCGGTAAACGATAAATGATAAATTAGTTGTATCTTGATAATCATCATATTTAAAAAATAACAATATAAAAAATTTGATATTACACATTATAGTCCGTTCATGCGATTTTCTGTGATAAAAATTATCTAAATTTAGACTAAAAAAATGTCATACGAGCCTGAAATAGGTTTACAATTTTAGTGACAGATGAAATACACATTACAGTTAAAAATTATTTTGGAAATATATATGTAATTGTTGCACGCAAAACTTAGCACAAAATAATGGGGACCGTAAAATAATACCATCTTAAAATCAGTATCACTCTCAATGACGAAAGACAAATTCACTTTATATGGTATAATTAATATGTTTACGTATGAACATTAAAAAATTTTCTTTTATAAGAAAATAAACTACAGCTATTAAGAAAAACCGTAAACTATATAGACGATTACAAAATAGATCTGGTGAGATTAAAATTAAAATAAAT
Organism: Rhyacophila evoluta; assembly: GCA_022683975.1. NCBI lineage: Eukaryota > Metazoa > Arthropoda > Insecta > Trichoptera > Rhyacophilidae > Rhyacophila > Rhyacophila evoluta. Next base: position 1,687 of record JAGVSQ010003765.1, read on the forward strand.
AGTGAAGATATTGCTGTGAAACACATCCAACAGATTCACAATTCAATGGCATATTAGTGGCAGAGAGAAAAGGCAATAATAATTAATATGGATATTGCAGGAATGAATATAATTATAATTTCAATGTAAATTAATTTGCATAAAAAGAATCACGCAGAAGTCAGGCGAGAAAAGATTTAATTATAATGGGTAATTATAAATCATTGTTTACTTCCGTTTGCGGTTTTGTATTGCCAATGTTACCTTTTCTGAATGTATACCAGTCTACATTTAGATTTACTGGAATACTACGTTCAAAGACTGTTTTCATTGCCATATTTATTATGAAATAATGGTAACATAATCGAGTGTTTAATAATTCTCTTTCCACGTGTACCATAGACTAGATAATTAAAACATAATATTTTTAGTAGGTATATACAATGAAGCCTTTTTTGTATAAAAATTAGCACGTCATTCATAAATTAATAAATCATACAATATTGAAATCTCGATATCTTTCAGGCTTTTGTTTGATTAGATGGTACACTTTTGTCTTAAATTAATATTTAAAAAAAACATATTTTCAAATTGAGAGATTACCTGAAACTCATTTTTTTAAACATCTCTTCAAAATATCAAGAAATAGGTATTAGCGACTTGGAAGACATATCCATATACAAATAGTACAGCATTAATTTACACGATGTTGCTACACAACTCTCTAGAAGACGCCTTTAATAGAAACATTTTCCCTCTAATACTAAGGGGTCTCTGCTAAAAGGCTAAGTACAGGGTTGCCAACATTGTGCCAGCTGTGGCGGACATAGGTTTGCATAGATACGTATTCCAAAGTTATTTTCTCTTTTGAAGTAATATGCTACGATAATTTCTGTATTTTAACATCATTATTGAGTATTACTATCTTTTATAAAATTCTGTTAACAGGTATATTAAATAAAACAATTGAAAAAAAGATAATCTGTCCACTAGCCTGCGATTAGAGTGCGAGAATTTCAAAACTGTTATGCAACTGTCCATGCAGCTCAGAGGGAACATTGCTCAGAGTTAAAATATCAGATAATGAAGATAAAGACAATACAGAATTCAAATTCTGCTATTGATTCTAAGGAAGTAATGATGATTTTTAGCATTTCTATTATTTTATGTTATTTGTTTATACCGAGGTAAGGTGCATACAGATCTCTGTAATGTAGATTTTTTACAGATTAATTTTCACAGAGAACAATAAATTTTCTGTCAATTGCTACTCACTCCAATAAACATCCATGTTCTGCATTTAAATTCACATGCTGATTTTTTATGCACCTATGGGACACAATCCCTAAGGAGAAATTGTCTATAAGAAATATGACTTATAAAAATGATAATATAATTCTCTTAGGATTATTTCTCTAGAATGGCTTTCCATCAATGATTAATTGAATTGAATTATATTTTGAATTGTGAGATAAAGTGTACACTTTTTATATTTCCACAAGAAAAATATGATATTCATAATTAAATATTTTACGTAACTATTGTGATCTACTTCGTAAAGTCCTTCAATTTCAAATGACATACGTGCACAGGAAATTTTTTTCAAATAGTAGGTGGAAATAATTTGATTATCCAGTAGACTTAACTTATTGTGGTTTTACTTCATACTTGACGGAACAACATCACAGTGCATAATAAATGTGCATATCATCCAGTCAAGCTATAAAAATTATCTACAATTCATCCCACAATGACTAATATAAAATAAATATCTGATTTTTTTGTTCACTTTGTGATAATTTATGTTAAGCTTATAGTTATTTCAATAAGTGCAATATGGTAAAGTACTTAGAAGTAATTATTATTTCTGAAATTCTTATTGAGAAAGTGGACAATATAATACTATTATGGATCTTAATATTTTTTGTTTATGTTATTATAATGTATGTGTACACAGATTTGATAAGTAGTATGCAGTGGTGTAGCTGCATATTCAGCGCACTGGAGCAAGTAAAAACGTTGTGCCTCATATAATATCTCATTTTTTTAGCTCTCACACTAATTTTTTTTTTTTTACTTTTTTCTAAATTTTTGTTTTTCTGGTAGTATGCGAGCTTTCTGAATGTGAAAGTTTAAATTGCTTAACTCCATAAAAATGAATATTATTGTGATTTTGTGTATTTAAATGTATGGTGTGGATGTTTGATAGGTTGAGCCATTGACTGACAATCAAATTACATGAAAGACAATCTGCCTTAAAACTTAGTGTACAATATATTTTTTAGGTAATCTAAAATAAACACTCTATAATACCTAGGAGTGGACGAAGTATTTAAAATATACATCTTGGAAATATCTAAAAACAGCTGAAAGGTGGAATAAACAACTTCATTGATTTCTAATAGTTTTTACTGCAAGAATATGGGAACTACACTATATATAATATAAACAAAAATGTATATAAGTATCATATTTTGAATCATTATCATAATGATGAGTCAAGAGTCAAAATAACAAAGTTCTGTTAATAAATTATTGTGTCATGTTCGATATGCAAAATTTATCTAAAAGTAAATAAAAAACAAAACATAATTGACAGCGTAATGACAATTCATCTGAATTTTGCTGACATGTATTTGAATAATTCAAAAATCTATGAAAATAATCATAATGTAATACAGAATATTGTAATAAAATACCTTTATTTGGTTCCCGGTCCATTTTATTTACTTATATACGTTCTTAAACAGCAAACTATTACACTTATCAACACATTAACACCAATACTAGTTATTTAGTAACAATGTTATTCTGTATAATACTGTTAATCAGCGTATTCGATTAAGTCAGAAATCCGTTAACCAAGCGATAACATTTACTGATAAGATTCACTCAAATTTATCTCAAAAAGTTTCCCAACATTTTAGTTGAATTGAGAACATTGATCAGAAATTATTATTAATTCACTATTTCCTCACGTGGTTCAAGGGAAATATATCGTCGCTTTAGGATTGTTTGTCCAGTAGACCAACCGTCAAATGCTCAGGAGATGACAAACAAATGTCATTTAAATATATAAAAGTATTTAAGCTATATTTTAAAGCCAAATGATTGCTGCAATATAGGAGAATAAAATACAACAGGTATACAATATTGCATAAATTATTTAATTAATTGAGAATACATTTGTTTTTTCAAATCGGGTATTGTGAATATTCGTTGAACCAATCATAAAGCGATGATATCACAAGAGAAAATAATATTGATTTATTTCATAAATGCGTGAATACAATCGATATTTTAGGTCTCTTTTTCCAAAATTTGCTGTACATATTACATATTACAACTATATTAAAATACTTTTGTCTTGTGCAGTTTGAAAATCCTTATAATATAACACAATAGATTACCAGAGATAAGACTAATCATTTTCTTTTATTAATGGAAAAATGTGTATGAAAGCATTTATGAATCATAAGCATTGTGTTCATTATATTTATTCGTGACCTACCTATGATCAATAGTATTCATAAAAAGTTTATAATATTATTAAACAAAATATTTTGTCCATTTTTAGTGTTTTGTTTTCGTGAACAATTGTTTTTTAAAAAAAAGTAACATTTCATTATAAATTTTAGTGTACTATCAAAAACAAACCCATATATTACGACCTTCAATAAACAGCAGAAACCTTATTTTTCATTCAGGATAGTCACACAAATAGTGCTTAAAAATAAAATCATAGGTTACACCTCGGTATGAAAATTTTGCTACAGGATTGATTTATGGAATATTTGCAGTGCGTGATTTGAAAAACAAAACATGTTTCAGTTAATTGATAGTTTATGCGATATTATATACTGTAATTTTATTTTTCCATAATACAGTAATCATATGGCTTTAAAAAATTATTCAGATACCCTCATGTATTCAAAAGAAATTTGTTTATCATCTTCTGAAGATTTGACTGTTGGTCTATTGGACAAACCAATCATAAAGCAACAGAGAGTGATTTACATAGAAGAGTATAAATTGTAGATGATTTGGAATTTAAAATAAAATTATATCAACGAGGTTCAATTAATAGTCCCAAAAATTTAATGAATAGTTATCAAAACTAATATCTTCATAATAAAAACAAATTAGCTCTTCAGAAGGAATAATAAATTGAAGAATACTAACCGTCCATGACTGTATGCTGAGGGTTGTCGATAATCCTGATTTGTCTGTCTGGCAAAAGTGGTTCTCCGGCTTGGCCACCGACGTCTGCAGGGAGTCTCCAACGGGACGCTCTTTCCTCGCTTTCGTTGCGGGGAAAGTAAAGCGGAAGAAGGGTTTCTATTAAAGACAGCTCTTGGCGGCCGTCTCCACAGATCACAACCGTATGTAAGGCTGATCCGTATCGCTCCAAGAAACGACGGATTGTACCTGTAAAATAATACCACACATTTAAATTTTTTAGTAACAGTATTACTACCCAAAATATTATTTTATAAAATATAATATATGTATTACAAATGTCCCACACGATTCTAAATATTATCTCGTTAAATTCTATACTTTGGAAGTATACGGATGCAAGTTACAAATTTGACAAAATGAGTTGATAACAACAACTTGTAGTTAATGATCATGTTTGTCAGTGACAACAGATAAAAGATGTAACACAAGAGATTAAGGAAATATCGGATTGTATTTGGATGGAATAATATAATATGTTAGAATCATTAGGATTCAGGAAGGTGTACGGAGTTTAATTTTAGTTTTTTTTTTTACTTGTTTCCGAATCATAATTAATTGATTTTTATTAGATGTTATTTTATCAATCTGCACAAATATTTATAAAAGTTATAGTGTTTTTTGGCTCTCTTGAATATTTCACTTTATGTAGTTGCATCCATCTGTTTTTCAACTACAGAATTTAACACAGAAAAAATATTTAAATGCAGATAAATTTCAATTTAAATTATTTTCCAAAAAATTTAATTGTTATATTTTGTTAAAAATTCTTATTGGCGTTATAATATACAGAAACTTTAAAAAGTAGTAACATAGCATGTACGTTAATCAATCGGCCACAAAACGCATATACACATAAAATAAAGAAACATATTCTGCCCACGTCAGACAAATATCAGTATTTGATAATGTCTCCATTTTGAGAAAATAGCTATTGAAAACATTTAGATGGATTTTTCCAGATATTTAAAATGATAGAATTTCCATAAAACATACATTTTTATAGTAATACTTCAAATGACAGCAGAGTAAATGTATTTTCATTGAAATTTTTTATTACGATAAATATTCTATATTCTTCAATGGACGGTAGAAAATATCTCTTTATTTTATTATTCCATGTACAGTAAAATGGTCATAATATGTATAATATTTGAGTAAAAGAATTTGTTCAATAAATAACCAAGTTTAACCTGATAAATATATCTAGGTAGAATACAAATATAGGATACAAAATTACACAAAAATGGTAAGTAATATTGTTCTATTGAACTTTTATAAAGAGTAAATTTTTTATTGTTATAGAAAGACATCAAATTATACTAACGCAGGGCAATATGGACTCCCAAATCTGCAGGGTAATTCCTTCTGACACTATGTACCATACACAATGCTAGTGAATGGACATTTAATTCTCTCGCTTTGTGAAGAACATTTCTGAAAATAAAAAAAATACAATGTGAGCAATACATACAAAATTGAGTTTATAATGCCTTAAAAAATAAAGCAAAATATCCCTAAATATATGAATTAGGTCATTTGCTGGCAAGAATATCAAATTAAATTAGAGAAATTAGCGTAATGAAATTTATTACTATTTTGAGAAAGTTTTCAATGAACCACTATTGAAAGATTCACTTTAACTAATACAAAATTTTAAAACTGTGTCCACCATCCATGCCTTGTTCTTAGATCTGACCTTAATTATTTGGCATATTATCTTAGAATTCTGATATAGAAATCAACAATAATGATATTGTATTTAAAACTTCAAAGAAAATTATTTGCTTTGACAATATGTGTTTCATATAAGGAATTTATAAATAAAGTGCAGGGCTAAAATTATTGTTTTAAAACTTATCTATGCTTCTTATGGTAAAACAGGAATTTTAGCAAAGATTAATTGATAAAATAGTAGAAATCTGCAAAAACAACTATGTCCTAACATAGGTGGCAGTGTACTAAAAGTTAATAGAGGAAAAAAAACAATTATTATAAGGACAGAAATGTCATTAAAAATTCACAAATAGGCTTCTTTGCCAGAAAAGCTTTGTCTTTGTTAAGTCGCGGTATGCAAAACTTCATTCTTAGATAGTATATTATCATATGAATATTAAATGGGAAGTACACATCTAGTGATTGGAATTCGACCTTGACCTAATAGCATTGAACTCAGTGTTGTCAATAATTGGAAGCTTACCTGACAGGTGTACCAATTATGCAAGGCTAAATTTTGTCAATATTTTTTTTCTGGGAAACTAGTTATTATTTGTGAATAGCAAAATGATAATGTTAGTACTTTAACGTGTTTATTAGCAAGCAGGTGCCACAAAATTGTAATATCAGATATCTAAATAAGATAGCTGTACTATAATTGTATGAAGATATAAAATCAGGTTAAAAAAAATTGTTTTTGAAATGGAAGCCATGAGTAAAAAAGTTATGGTTGCAAGTAAATTTAAATTTTATAGATAATATTTCTCAATATAAACAAATCAATCAAACCATCCCTATGACATGTATCAAGTAGTTATTCTACGTATTAATGAGTTTTTGTTGTTACTTTTAACACCATTGTCGAGAGTATAAAACTCTTTTCAATATCTTGTTGAAATTCAACAAAGTAAGAAATCTAACCATACTTTTATTGTTAAATAAAAACTGCAGACATATATGCAAATCAGTTGTATCTTTTGAGCCACTGTGTATGGCAATACAATACAAATGTGATAAAGAAAGTGTGTGTCATTCTTCCATCGGTAACACACCGAGGAGTTAGATTAAAATAATGGAACTATGACATTTATCTGAATCTAGGCGATTAGAAGAATGGGATTTCTCTTAAATCAGGCTTTTCTATTTAAAAAATACTTGATAGGTTTTGGTTAGTAATGGTAAGAAAAACAGATGTTTGAAGATATGGACCAGAGGAAGTAAAAATGCCTGATAAAAATAATAATGGCTTATTAACCTGTAGCACATATGCAGGGTACTTTCGGCTGCTGTCTGATATTTAACATTGAACTTAGGACCGACTGTGTGGATTATGTAGCGGGCTGGGAGATCGTGGCCGGAGGTTACTTTCACGTCACCAGTTCTGCATTCTGGAAATCATAACAATAAGCTATATAATAATTCTATTTTATTAATTGGTGTGAAACATATTGATTAGTAAATAGTTCATATGTGTCATCTACTTATTAGAGACTTATAAAGAAGATATAGACAATATAATGCTTAGTAAAACATTTTCGACTTTAAGGCTGCACGTATACTACATACGTCTATATTTGATTTTTGTAATGCAAGAGCCTGCTTACTGTTGTAATAAATTGGAAATATTTTGATATCCTAATAAGCATCACCATCTAACTCCTTTCAAAAAAATTCTTTTTTACACATTTCAATTCCGGCTGTCCCGATGAACTACTAGTCCAATTAAGTAGAATTGACTTTACATATGATTTTTTTATTTTCTCTAATTATCATTTCATTGTTGGCTTTATTTTTCCATTTTGACTTACATTTTAACGTAACATGAATAGTGGCACATATGAGGGGGGTAGTTTCAAAGTGAACTTATTCCATTATATAAAAATTTAAAATTGAACATTTTGAAAATGTATTTTTTGTATAAAATAACCACATAACAAATTTTTCAATGCTTATTTTTGTTTTCAATATTTTTGATTTTGATTTTTTCTACTAGTTGGCATTCTAAATGGTTGTTTTATACAAAAAAATACTCATTCAAAACCCTCTCCTTTACATTATGGCACGTTGGAATAAATTCACTTTGTAAATATCTCTCTTTTATGAAATCTCATTTATGGAAACAATTAGCAAGTATTTCATACAAGAAATGTGTACGCACACATAAATATCTGTAAATAAGATTTTGGCCTCAACAGTCATTAATTTGCAAGTTTTTCAATGACCATTTATTTAAAAACTGCCATCTAAATTTCATGAAATGTCTCATTAAGAATGAAAGACAATGCCCAAGTCAGGTGAAGAATCAGTATAGAAAATACTTAAAAATAGTGCCCGGAAAAATAAGAAAATATGTTACACAGAAAAAATCATTTGGTGTAGAAAATTTTCCTTTTGTATCGTCTGAGTAGTAAATGATATGTAATTTAAAATAATAGTATACTCGACGTGCAGTCGGTTTAAAATGCTTTATTAAATTAAGCACACATGAATAATGTATGCTTTTAAGAAAGATTGTGGTATGCAATTTTGAAAAATTATTGACTCAATTTACTATGCACTCTAGTAATACTTGTACACCATTGGTATTTTACAATTTATTATAACTTATTCTTATTGTATCAACCTATTTTATTAATCAAATATCAACATATAACCAATGTGGTATTTTTTTCAATAGATTTTTGAAACAATGAGGTCTCATTTTCTGCTCACTGAGGTTACTGACACTCGGTAAAAAGAAAGGCCAATTTGTATGTAAACTAAATAGATAATATTATATTATAATCCATTCTATTGTATCTGATACAATTTTTATTATTATACATTGCAATAATTGGATTTCACCAAAATACAAACAATGAACAAAGTTAAATTGATTAATTTTTCATTTTAGTTTTTATTAGGGTGAATTTCCATGACTTAAAGTGCAAAGTTGATAAGTCCACTTTTAGCTGTAAATGAATTAATACCATATTGTTGAACCATGCCATATGCACGTCCCGTATTAATTTGACAATTCAAAGTTGTTTAAATACAACGAAAAAAAACCAAGAAAATTTGACAACTTCATTCGGATCTGAGACCTACACTGCAAAATATATAACTCTGCTATTTTGCATTCAGATTTATCAAAAATATATCATTCGTAAGCATCTTTATGAATAAAATGTATTTTTTGTATCAAAATAGTCACAAAAACAAATATCAATACAATCAGTTTTTACACTTTTCTGTAAAAGTTTCAAAAACGGACTTACCAAATTTACACATTAAGCCATGGATCTATATTATTTTAAGCATCATTAGTAAGCAGTAGATAAAACACCAACTTCAGTCTACATGCACTTTATAGTTGTGTCTGTGTAATTTTTTCACTTTGATACAAAATAATCAAATAAGACGTTTTTTGTGCCTGCTTAAAAATTTGTACGAAGTGGTCTATGTCGTTTTTTCTTTCCACAGTCGATATTGTAACAAGGAATAAATGTATGAAGATATATTTTAGCAGTTTTTCAACGAACAGCGAATTGGGATCATAGACTTTAAATTAAAAAATGGCAAATATGGATAAGTGCGTCGGAGTGAGAAATACTTCATTAAACTTAATTGAAAATGTATATATGGATGATTATTTGAAAGTCACGATTAACGAAAAAATGATTCAAAATATATACACTATAGTTGTTTTATATATTATTTATGAAAAAATTAAAGTAAGCAAAATAAATTGTTTTATAAAATATATTTTTATAATTCGTATTTAATTTGTAAAAGTCACGAATTTCTGGATGTCTTATTTATCATAAATCAAAACAATCAAGTGGAAATTCTTCCGATATTAGCAGCATAAAATATACGTCTCCGTTATTCGAGTTGGCGGAGTTCTCGAAGAAAATATATATACACGCCGATGAGAAACAGTCATACGGAAAATCAGGAAATTGAAGATTTTTTTTTTACCAAGTGGATGTATTATACTCCGGGGCGGAAACAATTTGAAGAAATCATTTATTACTACAACGCATTTACAGCAAAAAAAAAATGTAGCCGTCTGTTTTGTTCACTGGGTCACACATACCCCGAGATACTCGAATTTTATTTTATTTGAATTATTTTTCATTTTTGCTACACTATATATATTAACTCCGGAAAGAAAAAAAGACGTAACCCACATGTAACACATTTTACAGGAGCCACAAAAAAAACGTTTATTTGATCATTTTACGTCAAAGTGAAAACATTACATAGATATACACAACCATAAGGTGCATGCAGACTAAAACTAGTATCTTATTTACTCAATATGATATTAATTTAATAAGTAATTTAAAATAACCAATACAATTGAATACGTCCTGTAATAATTCTTGGTCGTAATTTTTACATGCTATCCTTTTTTCAAAATTGTGTCGACGAGATATTGTTTTACAATGAGAGATATCGATGGTTTAATCTTCAAGCCAGCCAACTCCATTTGTGTGAATAGTACAGGAGCAACAAAAACTATGGTGAATGTGTATATTACTGCATGGAGTTGGCTAACGTGTGCGGGTGATTTTACGTATTTTTTTTTGTAAATTTCGTGTGTTCTGTTTGCGATAGAAAAATAAAAGTTGAATAAAATGGCATTAAAATCGGCTTTTCAACCATGGGTGGAGTTAGATGGTTTGCGGATTAAATAATCGAAATGTTAAGCAGACTATTTGAAAACTATTTGTTGAACAGAGTACGCTAGAGTTAATTTCAATAATTGAGACTTGAATCTACGGTCTCCGATTAAAAATTACACTCTTCTCTAGCCAATGATATGAGTTAAATAATAAATAGATACAATATTACAAAAATATTTGAAGCATACGCTATGTTTTGAATGTCATATTTCTCTCATACACGACATCACGCAAGATTTTACGTATGTATAATAAATGTTACGGGCCCAGTATATTGACGTATTATGGAGGGGTTTCGTATATTTTAAGTGTAAATGTATTCTTTTATGTCAAATTTTGAAGGAGAGGTTAAGTTCTTTTATTCACATAATTATTATGACCGTGAATTATTTGCGATTTTTACAACGTGCATTTGATAAAAATGTCAAAAAATCCGGACGTATAACGCCCAAATCCCATTGTTTAATATGAGAAATCCATTAGATTTGTAAAGAAACACCAGTTGACACTCTTAGACAGTATAATATACGAGAAGCTAAGTGTAACTACTTGAACAGTGCCGCGTCTTGGCTAGAAGGCGACTTTATGCAAAATAAATTTGAACCATGTTCACCTATTTCACTTATTACTTATTATTATTTAAGTATATTATATTTTTAAAGCATGATTGTTTCAATTATATAAATATCACTGCACGAACATATTGTCAAATATATTTCAGTTTTCTCATAAAAAGGTGCTTATCATATCCAGGCGCTCTTGTGCGGTACTCAATCGACACATTAGCAGGGGCGACCCTGTACTTCAACATAGAAAGCTAATAAAAGAAATATTAATAATTTTATGGACAGTTAGTTATATGGTTAATCATAGCTCTGAATGGACCGTATTGTCACATAAGTGTTAGGTAGAGAATTTTATATCACCTTTGATATCTAAGTGTATTTCTTCTTTGAGACCAGACCCTGCTGCCGCATATATTTTATCGCTGATGGGATTCTGCTCATCCAAAGACTCGTTGGTTGTGTTTGTTATGGCATCCACCTCTAAGATTGATATGTCTCCATGCCTGAAAAAATATAAATATGTCAATATTATCAACAAGGTTACCATTAATTGATTTGGAACTCGATTAATCTCAATCTCCTAAGATTAGTAAACGCAAGCATTTCGATGATGTCCGCTCCGAAATTGGATTATATGGACCTACACGGCAAAAAGTATCGTAATTGGATGTCCGCAATTTGAACACAAGCCTTGATACATTATTTTTTGCGAGACTTTGTTCTCATTGGGACACAGTCCTTCATTCTCAGATTTTTTTAAATTCAGTGAGAATTGAACATTTTTGAGATTTTTCAAGACAACTATGTTTTAACCAATCGCTCATCATATCGATTATTCATGTCCATATTTACACTATAATTAAATGCATAAAAACGAGAATTAAGCCCGCAACTATTGGTGACATTTATGAACTTAGGTAGATGGCATCTTAACAATCAACAATAATGTACTTATAATTAAAAACGTATATTAAATTCAAGACAACTAATTGAAAATATTTTTATTGGTGTTATTGGTAATCAATCGAAAAACCATACGAAAATAATAACACAATACGAAATGAAATCGACAACGCGTAAACTAAAAAGGATCTGTTAATAAATCCCAATTTTCAGGGTTAACTAGATGGGGTTGCCAAGTGTCCAAAATTTCCCTAACAAGTTCCTTTTTTGCGTCATCCTGAAAACATCAGGGGAAATTTTAAGGCAAGTATATCAATATTTATGTGACAATTTCAGAAGAATTCTGGGAAATGAAAACCACAAAACGTGCTTCACAACACCGTGCGGTTTTATCATTTTTTTCACTTTACTTAATACAAATCTATGTCGCTGTGTTACACACTTTTATTCATTTTTACATCTTCAAATTTTGTTGAAAGGTATAGAGCCTTTACCTCTTTGGGTGTATACATATATAATATACCTCTAGAGTCTAGATATTTAAGCAAATATCTAATAGAAACTGTACCTTTTGGCATTTGTATTCTTTATTTACATCAAAGATAATAGAATGATAATAAACTGATAAAAATATAACGACACACTTTAGGATTATACTAATAATACTAATCACCATTAAAATAGTATTAGTAAAAAAAAATCATTATCCTACTTGATTGGGTAATACTTTTGTACAAGGAAAAAACATACCAATGGTTTAGCAAACTCAATATTAATATCACTAATTAAATATTCAATTAATAATTTTAAGACTGAAAATGTATCTATGGGTAAAATTTTCCTTTCCTCGCCCGCCACATGTCCGCACCTGCTATATGAGTGTATACCGTGGCATAACTAACGTGAGGCGCTCATAAAAGTGGCATAAGTTTCCCAGAAGGAGCTTTCCAAGATATTGGTTGGCGTACAATAGACAGTGTGTAATTCCTACTCTAACTATATAAGCCCTGTTCATATTTAACTTTCTTGAGAAGAGACACTGTCGCTCTTAATAAAATTTCGCATTTGCCTTAAGAAAATAGACAATATTTTTTCGTAGAAACCGAGTTACAATGACTGCCAGGTTCGACAACTGATCAAACGGACTTGATGAGTTCTTTTCTTTCAACCGACGTATCGTCGCTTTGGTACGTGGTTGCTGTATTATGCACAAATCAAATTAACCTCCCACCACCCACCACGTATCCACAGTCGTTATGAGGGAGTATACTGTGGCGTAACGAACTCAACGCGCTTGTACCAGAAGTGTCACAAGAGTATCTTCCTAAGATCACGATTGGCGTGCTCTAGAGTGTGCGTGATTCCTATTCTAACTAACTAATAGCTGAAAATATCTAGCCAAGTAAAAAAAATATCATTCGGCTTAGATTTCGATGTACACGTGGACTAATCAAGAATTGTGCCTAATAATTGGTCAATGTGCCCCGGGTAATACTTTAGAAATCGAGAACATCAGCTGACTTTAGCAAAATTGTCTCGGTTATTGATGTCTTCCACCCGAGTGAGAGTGATGTAAACTGTTGTTTTTATAAATATATAGCATAGGATCTGTTTAAATCTCTCAACATATCCTCTTTTTTTCTCAAATACTCTCTTAAATTTTACTTTTATTCATTGTTACTTGTATTTTCTTCGTTTCTAATATATTTTTTCATACATTAAATACATAGTCTTTTTATAATTTTCGTATGTTGCGAATGTCATCAACTGTAATTTGTAATATACTCAACACCTGAAACAAATAAATAAATGAAATGATACACAAAGTTATTTAACCCTTTGACTGCTAATAAACGATATATCGTCGTGCGCAACATCAGCGAGATATGCTGACGACAACCATTTTGCGTGCTTGCGTTGGGGTTTTGAAAAATATTGCGCACAGTGAATATGAAATATAGTACTTATATTTATGAACAATACAGCGGTTTTATATTAATTATAACTATTGATGGTTTATTGTGCTCAAATTCTTGATAGTATTGTAAAAAGAACATCGTAAGAGTTTAAAATATTTAAAAATAAAGCCCAGAAATTGTTGAATTTGTTGAAATATTAAAATGAATACGTCGAAAAAAGAAAAAAAATCAACGTTCCATTTTGAAATCCTGATTTAGAAAGAGTTCTCAAACTAAGGTGATATCATGACGACCATCACCTCGTTTCACTTGAGGGCACTATTGACGCAAAGTGGACCCAATTTGGACATGGGTACCCAGTTAATATATGAATAAAAAATGTTGAACATGCTCCAGTAGCAATTTTCGAACACATTGTATGAAAAAGGGTTTTCCCAAAAGAACGCTTGTCGACTCGTAAATGATTTCACATATGATTGCGTCGCGGACAGTATTCGCTCTAATAACGTGGAATTTCTACATCTTGTTAAAATAAATTATAACGATGTCAGTCCTAAAATAATATTGGACCTTTAGTATTACACGTTTAAAAGCGAAAGTGTTATTTAAAAATCACAACAGCGACATTTAAAAAAATAACAAGCAGACCCAGTATAGTACAGCCTCTGCAATCATTCAGTTGAGTTGCTACCACCTATACTAATTTATGAGCAAAATAAAACATATAAATCATACAGTTTTTGTGTATGTTAATAAAAGATATTTACTCTCACATAATATAAATTTCCCCAGTGGCCGAAAGATCAGCGTGTACGTTTCGGAGCGGGAAATGACAAAAAATCGTGACTAAATGTTCATTGGATTGAGCGGTTAGTAACCAGCTAATTCTCAAGAAAAAAATCTGTCATTTTTAAATTGCAGAGATCCATATCAGAGATGCAATTACACGAGGCGGCATCATGCATTGGGCGGCAAATGTGGCAAAATGAATACAAATGTTCGAAATTTACGAACCAACCGACGGTGGAAAATATTGTCTTGAATATTATTCGAATTATGCAAATCACGAAAATTGCATGAATAGAAATATTTTTAAATTACACGACCTAATATTTCCGAAAGTAGAAATTCTGGAAGAATGTACGAAAGTAGAAATTTCAAGATGGGGCGAGAGAGACCTAAACCAAACGAGAAATCGGATTTTTTGGGAGAAGAAGGTGTAAAGTATTTTCGGCGCGCGAGAAGTGCGGCATTTTAAAGACTTAGAAATCATACTGAGAAAATCTACCACACGGCCGTGATCCATACACTCAATTTCTACACATCGCGTACACTCTGCACCAATTTCGGAGCGGACATGGTAAAACCTAACTAAAACCATTAAGAAATTAATGAGATTAAGTCGAGTGCTGTTTTTTCTTAAATTTAAATTTCAAGTTTGTGGACCAAGATGATAACTATTATTTAGATCAAAGATATCGAGAAGTTATTAGTGCCCCTTGCTGAGACCCAGCATTTAGGAAACGCTGCTGTATTATCTATCATTTCATAGACAGTATTGAGATAAAATGCGGTTAAAATTGGCAACGAAATGGTTGGTTCAATTTAGGATTGAATTTATATTATCTATTAACTATGGATGTTGTATTTAATTTTTCGCCAGCCATATTCGCTCCCAATGTGAAGTATATATATCTTCACAATGTAAAGTTTATTCTGAAAGGATTTAAGAAGATTGGCTACCAGCCGGTCTTTTAATAAATTGGGTACAAACCTGCATCGTTGATTTTTTTAAGTCCTAATGCAGCTACGGGAATTGATGACGCAATCTCCATATATGTATTTATTTTACAATGGTCTATAAAATGTGGCTTGAATTTTCTATACTATTCTGAAAATTCATGTAAAAGAACATCAGCAAATGATTTAGAAAGCTGCTCAAACAAGATTTTTAAGTAATATTTCGAAATTGTTTCAACGATTTCGTAAAATTGGTCTCCTTAGTTGCGATGTCACGTACATTACGCAATGAATATTTAGTATACTGTATAGTTACCATAAAACGATTTTTCTGTTGAGTCCCTGATCTTCTGTGAAAGGAGGCTCCTGATGCCTGGCTCCAGTGGTTCCGCTGTAGTCAGCCGGCGCCGGCGCAGAGGCGTGCGAGGCGGACGCCCCCCAGCGAGGCAGCGAAGTCACTCGGTGGTGCGCCACTGGAACGCCTACCTCCGTGCCAGAGACCCCAGTCACCGTACCGCCACTGCCGACAACCACTCGCATAGCTGGTTAATCTTCACACTGTAAACAAAGAAGAGAAAAAACTCATTATTAATAATTGTGTCTTGTATCTTAATATATTATCACAGTGTAATAAGGCACGCCACTGACTAAGATGCGCTTGCTGTTTTTTGTGATAATTTTAATTATAATTTACGAAATATTTTTAACAAGATTTTACGGGTCACAAGAAAATGACGAAATAAAATATCATATTATTAAATTCAGCAGTTGTTTTTCTTGGCCCTAGTTATTTAAGTAGGGTGACTATACGTTTGTGTGATTCCAATCAGATCAACAAAAAACATATATATATTATTTGAAAACCCAATAATAAATACAGAACAGGAAGAATCACCAAAATCAGTCCAAGCAATAGTTAAAACAATCAAGCCCTCTTATTTGGTTGCAGCAAAGGCGAACTTAATTACTGTGGTAAAGACAGTAATGTGGAGTGATGGTGCATACAATCGACATTCCACATCCTAAATTCACAGCATTATGCATCATAGAACGACTTTTTAAACTTTAAATATATCGTCACCGATAATTGCAGGAACACGTATCTTGATTTTTTGATTGTCACTTTGTAAATTAAAGTTTTATTTTTTGCAATCTTTTGTATTATTGGCACATCTTTGCATTAACAAATAATTTAAGCTAGTCCTATAAACGTATGTGTTAATACAAAAATGTGTAAAATATTTGTTCCTTTATTTGCAGCGTTGTCGTTGGCTTTTGGAGTAATGTAATTCCGTTTAAACCTTATTTTATTCAACGCTTCATAATATATTCGAAGATAATTATTTGATAGAGAAATATATTTAATTTGTGGTCACACTGGAATACAAATAATATATATAGTGTAGAAAGGAAACAGGACGTAGCCCTCAGTTTTTTTCAAACTAGCTCTTTTTAATTAATCACAATGTATAAACTTAGTACAATTCTATTATATAATGTAAGCTAAAAATGCCGAATTAGCACCTAAATTTAGCTTTGATGTTTGAAAAAAGTGGGCCCTTGAAATTTGCGTCCAGTAAGAATGACTCTCATCTTATCAATTATGTTGGTTTATCTTAAATAACTTTTTGAACATCAGACTGTGTAAATAAAACACCAGTTTTAGTCTATGTGCACTTTAAGGTGTCTATTTAATATTTTGACTACGGCTCAAATTATTAAATTCACTTTCTTGTGCGTCTTGTAAAATTTGTTCTGCTTGATTTACGTCCCTTTTCCTTTCTATAGTCGACATACAACACCAAAAAATAAGCCCATCAACATAATCAAGATTTGTGAAAATACTTGTAACCTAATCTTCAAAGAGAGGAAGATTGAAACTGGGTGATGAAGATATTTATCATTTAAAAGTAAATTGTTTGAACGTATCTGAATTGAACATCTTCAATTAATACATATACGCTAACTAAAATGGAAAGTCTATATCTATTATGGCTGTTTATCATATGAATTATCGCATTTTACACTTACAACGATTGCACCACTTAGCAACATAATAATTTGTTTATTATTTAAGTACACTTAGCAATTTTCTAAGATAACTTGCAAATAAGTGTTTGGACGATAATTTGTAAAAAATATTTATATTAATCAAATAGACTTGATATAATGAGTAAACTAGAAATTACGTGTGATGATTTTACCGCATGTCAAATGTGTTTCGTCTAGAATATTATAATTTCTGTACCACTATGTTATTAAGTATTCAAAATCAGTGGATAAGGCATGACGTTGTGAATTATTAGGGTTATAACCAATATTTATGGAGCACATGGATCTTTACAGTGTGAAGATTTCTACTTTAGAAATGAAGTACAGGCGGACCTCGACTTTCGCACATTTAAAAAACATTATTTTACTAAAGATTTTGGTCGATAAAATTTCAATTAGTTAATATTTTAAGATTGGTTCACTTAAATTTATGCCAGCAATAAACCAATACTGTAAAGAAAAAGAGAGTACAACAAGTCGTTGTAGAATTAATACCCGAAAATCAATGTCGGGGTTTTTTCTCCCAATACTACCTGCCTCATACAGTCCATGGAGCAAACAGTGATAGCTACGATATTATATGAAGACAATAATGAATCGGGGCATCGAGGCATTTCGCAGGGGAGGTGGGTCTACATTAAGGGATTTTTGGAAGAACTAATACATATAACGTAATTAACAATATTGGAGATTTATGGATGAAATAAATGAGCGAGAAATAAAAGGTTCCTGGAAACAATTGTGCCCTCAAATAATGAGTGATTCTGTAAAGTCTAAAGAAAATCTGGAAACTACCACAGATGAAATTGTTAGCTAATCTTGGGAGTCGATAACTAAGATGGTAATGAGTTTATTTAATATCACTCAGTACCTCTGTCAAATGAATATTTAATTGAGCAACAAGGGTTAAGTGGAATGCACAAAATACAATGGTTGTTTTTTTTACATCCCTTTACTTTCGATCATTTAACATTCCCACACATTTTCAGGTATTAATTAGGTCGAAGGCCGCCTGTATTTGAATCTTCATAATGTGAAAACGTGACTTGTCTTATGCAGATTATTTTTTGTAGGAATTGCTTGTCACCAATCTATTATCATAAAAAATTGATTTTTTATATTTATTAAAGATACTTGGCAGCTGTAAAATTAGAGCGCACAATCTCTGGCACCAAAGACTATTGTGTAAATGTCAAAAAAATCCTTCAGTTATGTCCCTAATAGAGAATTTTTAATAAATTTTACGCGAACCTCATCATTCACCCACCCCGTTCTTACACCTGATCTGAATCAGGCGTATCCCGGAGCTCTGATATCGAGAATCTACTTTATTCGACGGGAAT
>JAGVSQ010003766.1:3360-20813 GCA_022683975.1 Rhyacophila evoluta
ATTCTGAATTATTTATAAATGCTAGTATAATTTTAATCTGTGTCTGTAGTTTATGGTGTTAAATACTTTTTTTCGTTGACTAAACACGGACTCGAACACGGATTTTAAAGTTTTTATCCTATAAGATGATGTCAAATCGGAAATAGCTATCAACAAATAAAACTTTAATATCGTATCTTGTAATATATTAAAATAGTCTGAATGTTCCTCAGTTATTTAAACAATAGACCATCGCCCACAGTTATTAATACAGAGTTTCAATATCGCCGTCGAAACATTATAAATAAGTTTAATAGTGGAACAAGTAATATTTGAAAACATCTTTGATATTGATTTTATAATCAAAGAAAACGTAATACGAGAAACAATGCGAGATAAAAATATCACCGAGAAGGTAAATTTCAGCAAAATCTGAAAACATACAATGATATGATATTTTATTTTACCTTGTATTTTCCGAACGTGCGCTGTTCGTAAATGCTCTTTTAATATGAGCACGTATGTTCACTCATTCAAAAGTTCACATCATATTTATATTATTTGGACGACCTTCCCCGTGATATAATATGAAAAACTGTATACGTTGATAACTCGCAGAAAACAGTCTTGTGTTTGAATGATTTTTTTCTCATAATATTAAGAAATCAAAAAATAAACCACACAGTCCATACAACAGAATTAAGATTCGAAATGTGCTCATCGATCGATAGAGTCTGAACTTGATCTACCGTTCCATTGAGCCAAGATCTTATCAATTTATATAAATTTAGACATAAATATGAGGTTATTATGAGATACCATCAGTAACGCGAAAATTGAAAAAGGTATGATAATTAATATAAAATAAAATGATTATTTCATCTCGAAAAATATTTCAAGGCAAGCTGTAAATATATATAAAGTGGTTGGGTCTAAGATTGTGTGATAATTCGATTCGGCCGGCATATTAATCAAAATATTATGACGATTGTTGCAGTGATTACCTATAAATCATTTAGTTGCCATTCATTGTTAGTTTCACTATCATTTTTTTTAATATGAGAATGTTACCAGTAAGTATAAATTTTGTAAACTCTCTTTTTCTGATCGATGAAATCTTATCGTTCTTCAGAACGGCCGACCATTGTCCACAGGATATATAGGGGTTAATTAAGAAATGCCGCTATAATCTCAGATGACTCAAAATATTGGTGATTGAAGGGAAACACTAGAGACGTTTCATGGTGACCATATATATGAAGTTCACATAAAAATCAGATACATTAAGAAAGAATGAAAGATTATGAATCAGTATATTAAACAATAACTGAGTACATCTTATGGTGTAACATGTTTAAAATATATAGCCCAATAAAAAAGGCACACAAATCATTCTTTAAGCCACGGTAAAGGTGAGTAAAATTCAAGAAGGCGCTCGCGAAGTCGCACCTCTGAATATAAACGGCCGATTTAGACTCACGTACCACACCACCCTCGTGCGGTCTCGCGGACATTACTTCGCAACCCATGGGTCTGGTGCCGAACGCACAAAAGAAAGTTAACGTCTTGCCTATTGTATAATAATTTATTCGCTCCTTTACTTTGCAAATACATGAAAAATTAAATTAAAAAACAGTATCAAACAATATATTATATAATATTATAGTTATCAGTAACACGAAATAATATTTTTATAGAATGTAATTTTTAAGTATATCTTCATGAAAAATGGAGCATATGGAGTCTCGTAATGTGAAGATCTACCTTGACATAATATTACATACTATATATATATATATATTATCTACTCGTATTATTTTTCACGAAATTCTCTTATTTTTTTAATGGTTTTACAACTGTAGAATTTAAGCACACCTATTTCTAATAGACTATCGGGATAGTAATGGAAAAATACTGTATTCCGCAGAAAATTTCTTAACATAATTTATTTTACTAATTATCAGACCTTGCTATCAAAACACTTGCTATATATTAACAAACGGATTCACTCGTAGTGAGTGTAAAACAATCCATGGGTGACCAAGATTTTGTGGTAAATTATGTTAAGAACTTAATGTTTGTTGACATTTGCTATTAGGCTTCTTAAAATATTTATCTCATAACAACCGATACAACACACAATTGAGAAAACTTTACTCATCTTCTAGGCTAACAAGCTTGTAGCAAATGAACACATCATATTTTTTAAATTTTATAATAATGTACTCTCTCAAAGATGAAACTATTATAAATCAAGTTAATGTTAAATAATCGATCTTGGGCATGCTTAACAAAAAAATTTTGGTTTTCAAATTGGAAGAAATATTTTTTTTCTAATCCCTTGTTAATGATTGATTGTAGTCGCCAGTAATTTTATTGCTTAAATATTAACAATTGAAACAAATCAATATCAATACATAGACTCAGAAAATTCAAAACGTATTATTTGAAAAGCAGAAAACGATGCAGTTGTCATTTGATGTCATTTTTTACATACAACAATGTTTTCAGCTGTGAAAATTTAATAGAAATAATATGTGTCAAATTTTCAAAACATTTGAAGCAGAAGGCTTCGTTACCTTAGTAGAATATTTTTTTGGTACAATTATTATCACATCGTCTATTCGCTGTCAACACTTGCTGATATAGAAATCGTTGACACGAGAGTTGCCGAACGCTACTATAATTCGCAAAGTTTTTACACCCCATTTCTGACATCCATCTTTTACTACCATCGCCACTTCTTATCCACTTTACGCCAGATGAAGTGGCCTATCGAGAGGTGTATCCTGCCCGCGTCTAACTCACTTTTGGCGTGCGATAAAACATGCACTTTAAAACTTATAGTGCCATCATTTTAATATTACAGTAGTTCCAAGAAAATTGTTTTGAAAAACTAACCAAAAAGTTAGACGGACAGTAAAAAAAGCCATCAAGAGTTATATTTGTATTTGGCTAATAAACTACGTCCCCCCGATAGCCGATCGGTATGCTCGCGTACTTTGAACCGCAAGCTTACTGGTTCAAATTCCCGCAGCCGAATAGGGATATCTAAAGACGGGCTGAATAGCAAACTAGCAGATAGCTAATTCTCGTGAAAAAAATAATTTTCAGATTAAATCTTTAGATACGTAATTGAGATTCACATACTTCTCTTTCAGAGATGAGATTGTTTAAAAATATTGGTGTTCATAATAAAGTGATTACAAAAGACGAGGTAATAACAGCCAACGGCAATAAAGAAGAGAATAATCATTCTAGCGGTAATTAGAATTATTAATTGTTTTAAGAATATTTGAAATGAGCGCTTGAAGAAATTACTGTCAAACAGAATGTTGCTACATAAAAATAAATTTTCTTCTTGGTAGCAAAATATGAGCGTCAAGAATTTATGTTCTCTTGGTGGCAGCAATCAGTGTAGTGTATAAATAGGTTGAATAGGTTCCATTCACAAATACTGCCATTAACTGTGCTGCAATGGTTATTATAATGAGTAGATATACGATTGAAGTAATAAAATATTACAGTCAAGGACCATTAGGAGTCAAAAATTAGCAATGGGCGTACGACAAAAAGCTTTAATGGGGATAATATGCAAAAACGATTTCCGATAGACACTGGAGGTGGGGCGAATCGGAAAAACTTGACATAATGCGTTTCATAAAATGGGGTCTAGAAAGATTCTTTTCCCAGCAATTTACCCACAGACTTTTCTCGCTAGCCTCATTTTTTTAGAATTCAGTAAGAATCAAAATAAATATATGAGTGATCAACTAATACCTTGGATCGGGTGCAGTATTCCAAACTATGTCTACCCATTAGGGTATTTTATAATATTTCTATTTTTTTAACCATATCCGCTCCGAAAGCAAAGTATATGGATCTCCGCAATGTGACAGACTATTTTTCACGAAAAATGGTTGTCCGACAACTACTGAATCCAATGGGCACTCGGTTCTACAATTTCCTATTATTTTAAATCTATTTAGCAGTAAAAATCTTATTTGCAATCGCATTATTAAGTAGTTTATTAAAAAAATTGTATTCATATAAACCCTACTGACAAAAACCAATTTTTAGGAATTTTTCCGCTTGAAAGATGGGGTTCGAGTAAGGTTTAGGATGTCCAAGAGCATTTGACACAGTATTTTTCAGCGTTGCTGCATAACATTGCAAGATCTAAGGTCATCAGAAAGTCACAATAAAACACGTATCCATTTTTAAGCTCATTATTTAGTTTTTTCTTTTTTCGCATCATGACTGATTACGGTATAGTAGCACCAGCAGACATAAGACCAACAATGTGAGTAACTTCGGTAGCGCGACAACGCGTTGTTGTCACAGGAACTTGCTCACTTGTGAATAGCTATTTTTCATATCTGTTGACAATGCTCTGCTGCTGTCGCTCTGCCACCTGGCATCTATCGTAGTCTCGATCAACCTAATTTGAATGTAGCTCAGAGCTTTGATATTGATAAACGTCTTACTTTATTCGATGAGAATATTTTAGAAATTATTATTAATCATCTACTCGTAAAACGTAAACGTGTCCATGGTATGTAAGATACACACATGTCTTGACTTAATATCAAAAGTATTATTTTTATCTTCATAATGAATTATTATTGTAATTTGCCGGGTGATAAATCAC
Source organism: Rhyacophila evoluta (assembly GCA_022683975.1). Taxonomy (NCBI): domain Eukaryota; kingdom Metazoa; phylum Arthropoda; class Insecta; order Trichoptera; family Rhyacophilidae; genus Rhyacophila; species Rhyacophila evoluta. The sequence continues at coordinate 7,991 of JAGVSQ010003766.1, forward strand.
CGACGAAGAAACTTCCGGATCTCGCAGCGATTTTCCGGAGCCATTTCGCTTATTTTCTTTAAGGGTGTCTTGACAGAAATATTGAATAGAGATTTATTGATAACCTATCCTTACACGCTGTAGCTTTTTACCAAATCCCTTAAAACACGCTGTGAATGGAAGAAGCCACTTATAGGGCGTGTTATCATTACGTATTTTATTTATTAATACTACATATTTTTATTGCAAAACACTTTTTATACGCCAAAAGTTAAAGATTTACCGCTTAAACATAAAACTATTGTGAAATCAAATTCCATAATTGAAACATTTCGATTCTTATTAAGAAGTTAAGACAATATATTTCCTAAATACCAATGTTTTATCATAATAAACATATTTATCGTTATATAATTTTTTTATCGTTTATTGCATTGTATCGGTAAGAAAATAATTGGCAAATTGATAAACGCGCAAGCTTCGGCACCAGAATTGAGGATTCAAATCAAGTACTGTGAGAAAGGGAGAAATCTATGATTGGATGTCGAATAAGTTAAACAATTGGCTGCCATTTAAACTTAGTGAGAAAATGTATCTACAAAAATAAGTCTCGCATTAAAGACATCTATCTATACGCTTCAAATTGGGAACGGACACTTGACTGTGAAAACAAAAAATGACGTAACCCATACAAAACAATTTTACACGAGGCACAAACAACGTATATTTAACAGTTTGGGCTGAAATTTAATATTAAATAAACACGACCTTAAAGTATCCAAAGACTGGTATTTTATCTGGCTAATATGATATTAATATAATAAGTTAATTAAGAAAAACTAGCACCGTAGTGAAAATCCTTCTTCCAGGTCGCAAATTTTACAGGCCATCCTTTTTTTCATACTTTAAAGCTAAATTTTCAACTTATATTCTTTTAACAGAATGGAAAGTCGTATGCACTGTGATTATCGAAAAAAAAATATTTTGAAAAAACTGAATACATGATCTTGAGTTCTGAAAAATGGCTTCACTTTTAGTAATTATGTCTCCGTCTGCAACTAGATAAAATTTTACCCCTCAGATTCAAAATTATTTTAGCTAAGATCACAATACTGTCCATAGATATAACGAATTGTAAAAAACACGTAAAAAGTTTCTGAAAAAAAAGCTCTTGGATTTAAACCTGACATCACTTAGGGCGGCGTTTATTTTTCTTTTTATCACCAAGTTTGTCTTAAAACGTGTGGGGCTACGATAATATTTACTTTGGTCATCTTGAAAGGGAGTCAAATCTATAACCCTCGTCTAGGGGTGGACAAACAGAGATAAAAGATTTTTATATATATAAGAAAATATTAATTAATATAAAATTAAAAATCGATGTCAATTGGCATCTGATCGCGAATTCAATAAAGCATGGGTAATACTAACATGAATTATATTGAATCTATATGTTTTTCAAAATAGTATTTTCTCAATTCAGCTTCTGCCGTGGACTACACACCATTATTCGTAGAATACCATTGCTCTCCTTATAGATCTGGCCTAGCAATCTGGCTTCGATAATCAGTCGTTTCGTTGGTAATTAGCGCAATATAAGCAGAGGGGGCAGTAAAATACTTAAAATTTTGTTACTACAATTTAGTTAGGTAGACCACAATGTTTTCTTATTATATCCACACCGTAGTTTAAGATATGGATATTTAATTTTAAAGTGCCTCCATTAAAAATGGAGTATACATTATATATCTCCATAATATTAAGATTTATTTCGATAGATATGTTTCACGTATCAGTAGAGATGCCCACTGTATTAATTGCTTTGATAACTGAAATGAATCATAATATTCCATTTTTAACAATGATAACACGCATCTAAAATATTTACCCTCATTCGAGACATTATAATTTTGACACTCGAACCTAGGACCTACCAAATTGCACGTGCTTACCAAATTCAATCACATATGCAAAATTTCTGATTGTGATACATGTTTTCAAATCGGAATCATGAAAAAATCAGATAGTGAATCATGTGGGTCTCCATTGTACGAAGACAGATCTTCAAAAAAAACATTGACATACTTTGCCATCGGAGGAAACAATACTTAAATCGGTAATATTGCTATGCTTAAATACTAACAACTTTCATTGCTAAATTGTTTTTTTTTTACTTCTAAGATGTCAATTCGTCATTCAAGAATTTATATGTAGGTAACTGAATACAAATTGTGCATTTACTATGAGCAATTAAGCATTAATTAAACATTTATGTATATAACTAAGTATATTGTACTTAATGCTGTTTCGATGAGTTCCAACAGGAAGAAGCTAATTACTAATCTCAACAAACATAAACCATCCGAAGAATTGACAGTAAGTTCCTTATTACCTTTACCTATCTGTCAGTATATTCATTCTTAGCAAACGTGTATCTGTCAGTAACAACAAGGTAATATCTAAAAATGTGTTATGTTAGGGTTTTTCCAACCCTTACATCTCACATCCTGTAAGTGTAAGACTCGCGTGGCCGGTTGAGATAAGAAAATCCAATATATATAGGTATATAAATACTAAAAGTTTGAGCGATCCTAACCCTTCGTGAGTGTGTATCATATAATATATATGTGAAGAAAAAACCTCCTTTGAGTTTTTTTTCCATCAGTCACATCTCGTGCCAAATGGTCAAGTGAATGTTACAATAATATACGACATGGATTATGTGTCTCTCAAATATAGATATTTTACTGTTTATTTTATTTAATTTTCTTCGTATTTTTATTTACATAATTTAGTGTATTTAGTTGGCACTGAAATAATACGTCTTCTCAAATATACCTATTCGGTCTTAATTGATATTCTTCCCGGTAGCCGACAAGTTAGCCTGCGCGCCTCATATTCGGGAAATGCGGGCTTGATTTTTAAAAATCAGAAACTTCTGGACTAGATGTTTTTTGAGTTGAGCAGTTGTCAAAAAATCGATTCTTGTGAAAAAATAATCTGTCAATACATGATTGCCTGCATTTTATGAAAATCCATATAATCCACTTTCGGAGCGGATATAGTTTATATGCATATATCGTAAGACTTTGTATAACAGATGTTCATAGACAATAGAAACGTGTATAACGCTCCATCTAGGTGCTCATTTTTTTTAACCACGCTTACAATATCAATTATACGTATTATATTTTCCTGAAAATTAATTATATCGATATAAGAAAAAGAGCAATTTTCAAATTCTTTTCTAGTTTCGTGTGGACGATGCAAATATTGTCTGTTTATTTTAAATTTTCAAAATATTTCCGAATGAATCCATCTTATAACAGCATTCAGGGATACTGATATTTACTTGAATTGAAAAAGAAAAAGGTTATGACGCCTTTAAGACTTCAACAGCATACGGCTGATCCGTTGTCATCTTAGCTTTATTCCAATGCTAATAAGCATAGTCAACTTTTTTAGTATCCATTAACTAACGCAAATATAATTATGTTCTCTTCCAGGGCTTAAATTTCAAAAAGCCTGCAACATCAAACTGCATAAGAATTGGTATTTGATTTTTATCGATATCGGTGTTGTGAGTTCCGAAAAATCGGCATGAAATCAAAATCACCATTGCATATTATAATGGTTTAGTTAGCACAGTTCGGCATGGAACTGTTGAAATAACACTGAATATTTAATTATCATCATTGTATTTCAAACCTCTTTACAATCAATTTTGTGCAAATTTTCCAATGTATACATTTCCCCGTGCGAGCTCTAGTACAATAGCCGTGGTTTTTCTTTTATTCAAAAACATAATAAAATAATAGAAAGAATGAACAGATTTTAAAATGCCCCTTTGTAGTATAGTTTCAAAGCATAATGGGGACGTCACAAATAAATTTCGACGGTATAGAAAGATTCCAATTTATATATTTGTTCCAATGTTTTCAGTTCCAATGTCAGTAGAATTTGTTTCAAATAAAAACTGCTCAATTCTTTCGAAACATTATTTTGATAACCTTGTTTGGACATATTTATAATTCGTGGCAGCATCATAACACTCTATTCGTGGAATATTATGAAGTTGATTTATGGTCGATTCCAAACCTTATCAACTGTTAGTTCAATTTTTTAAAAAATCTTTCAAAGAATTTAATAAACATGGCTCTTTGAGTTCCCATAAAATGTGCTAATGAATCACAAGAAAAATCAAGCGCTATGTCAACAAGAATTTGTTTTTTTAAACATCAATAAAGAGGTTAATACAATAATAAATTTAATTTCTTTGAAAGTTGTTCATCACCTGTTGCCAATTTAATGATAAGACTTGTTTTGAGTTTTGAAATTGGCCATGCTTTCATGAATTAGATTTCTGTCTATAACAAGCGTTAGTGTTTTTGGCTTAAAATTGTTTATCGTTATCATTTACTTCTTCCCTACTCGTTTCTTACATGGAGCATTTGGAGACCGCACGCTCATACATGTTCTTGTCACTGACAATTTCTTATCATTATTACAGGTCATATTAATATTACATAAATCCGACGAATTCACCCTACATAATTTTTTTTCTATCGTCTGTCACGCATTTACACTCATTATACGGCAGTTTATTATACTGTATTGTATGCTTGTTCTTATGTCATAAGCATGAAATATATAATATAGATCAAGTAAAAATGCCAAATAGTGAAACAGAAGTTTATACCTTGGTCAATTGGATAAGCATATAACAGCGAATGAATTATTTATAACTGGAAGTTACATTTTCAAATAGCGCTGATGCTTAAAAGCGAAAAAATAGACTTAGTTGTATTTAAACTCAAATAAAACGTTTCCTATGGATTGAATAATTGGCTGACAATCAAGTCTCGTGAAAAAATCGTCTTTTGCTTTGTAACGAAAATAGTATAAAAGTTCTATAGAATCAGCAAACTCGGAAGTCTTCTCTGCGGAAACCGAACCCTGTTATTGAAAAACACAGGTGTGTTTACTTTATTTCTACCCTTTGTGTGAACAGTGGAATTGTATTGGCACATCTAACCCCTTGAGGCTCGTCGGGTCGTATTACCGACCGCATACTCTATAAGTTGAACCCTACTTTTATGTAGGAAACCGATTCACGTCATATTTTATATAGTTATGTACCTATATAATGTATATATAAAAAAATATCATTTGTATTTAAGTCATTTCAGTTTTTTCAACAATTTTTTAATCCTAAAAACGCGTAAAGATTTTTGTCGTCCTTGACATCCATTGTTGATCCTTTCTTTTCTAAGATACTTAAAGTAGCACAATCACATCAGAACTTAACGTAAGAAAGAAAAAATGAACAGTAAAACAATTTAATCACATGCGTTTGATTTTGATAACTTGTTCGTTTTCTGTGCAATAACATCAAATTAGTGCAATGTATAATCATAAGAACAATAATAAAGATTAATTACATATTCAATAATTCCTGCGCTTTGGTTACGCGGACGTATTAATTGCATACATCCTATTTTAAAGATAGCTGGTGGAGTCATAATTGATTTTGAAAATAAACATTAGTTTATTGCATGCATCAAGATTTTCCTTTTCCACTTTTTTCCACCATCTACGACTTGGAAAATATAAGAATTAATTCTTTGTATCGTTAAAAACTGACTGCTGGGCATATGCCATAAAAGCCAATTCATTATGACTTATAAAATACTCATATTGACACGGATTCAAATCATATTGTTTGTTGATCGGTTGCTCGTGAAACATTACAGACCCAAAACTAATATAATATTAAATATTTTATTCGTAGTTTTTCTTGCGGTTGATTTTTTTTTTCACTTTGACCGGTGTGTTTCTGATCGGTAACTACACGGATAATCGGGAAGTAAAATATTCCAGAATATAGAGCTAAGTTTCCATCAGGAATGCAAAGAGTAATATATATAGTATATTTAATTAATTTCCTTGGCTATTGATATATTTACTTGGAGTAAAATTTATGATAAAATTCAATTTTAGGATAAATAGGATTTGTCGTATTCCAAACATTATCCTTCCTTTTCTTTATGTGTTGGATTTTTGGCTTTATCAAATTAATGCATTTTTTATTTTTATAATATTAATTAAAAATAATTTAATAAATATGCTTTATTCGGTTAGAAATTCTACGCTTTCTGAATGCATTATTACATCGATCAACCATTCTCAAGTTTGTGAGTTCGTGTGTTTATAAGTAATAACTGAGAAACTTGTTTTAAAGATCAAAAAACATAAAACATCACATGTAACGTCCAACAAACTTCTAATCATACGTGGTTAATTTAATGATAAGAGAATTTTCTCTTCAGTTTTTATTTTTTTATACTTAATTTATAATATTTTGTTATTTTAATTGCCATATCGATGGCGTAAAGCGCGATGTTAATAAATCCACTTTTAGCTGAATCTGACTCAATAATGCCACCTTGTTTCCCATGCATATATTATGCATGGTGAGTATCCATTTGACAATTCAAAGGAATTTTAACAACTTCGTTCGAATCTAAGACATACACTGCAAAATGTATACTTTTGTTGCTTTTTAGTTAGATCTATCAAAAGTATGTTTTTGTGAATAGCTCTACGAATAAATTGCTTAAAAAAATTTTTTATAACAAAATAATCGCAAAAACACATAGCAAAATAATCAATTTTAACACTCTCCGTGTAAAGTTAAAAAAAAAGGATTTTCCAAATTTTCACTTTAAGCCATCGATATTGTGAAAACGTTGTAATTAGTATGTTTTTAGCAGTTTAAATACATGAGATATACGTTCAATTTTGTAAGAAATTTCACTCCCAAGACGAAATGGACGGCGAAAGGCTAAGAAAAAAAATTCTCCGCCTGGCGGTGAATTTACAGCTGACATTTAAATAGTCCCGGTAAATCGACTCGTCTAAACTCTGTGAGAATTATTATCAAAATATTCAAATGAAAACAGAGAGATGGATAATTTACACTGGGTACGCAATTATTCATAGGTATGTTTGCTTAATTTCGGTCTCACCCCTTTACAGAGCCGCCACTGAATAAATAAACCCCCTCTGTTGAATCCAATTTGCACGCCTCCGCACCTCCACTGGCAAAATATTATTTCTCATAGATTATAGCCCAGCAATGGATGTACTGCTAATTTATTTCACTAAAACACTGTCTAAGCTCTATCGCCATTGTGAAAAGGCACAATACATACCGAATAGAAGGTAAGGGTTATTTTCAATACCCATTTTCTTTTATTTTACACCTAATCTTTCTATCCGACAGCATCCTATAACACGGTTTCACTTTCTAACTCTAACGATAAGTGAAATTTTAAACAAATCTCTTATAATTTGTCACTATGAGAACACTTTTTATTTACTGTTTAATTAACATACCACACGCATTAAAATTATTGCATATGATATAGCTGAAAAAAGAAAATAATTTAAATGTAAAAATCACTTGTCGTTGGCAAAAACAAACAAATTAAGATCGACGTCGTTCCTTAAAGTGTACATAAAAATTCTTACCTTGTCTCCAAGATTTGCGGCTGGCACAAAATTCCATACCGGTGGACCAGCTCCCTGCCACACTGGACCGGGCATCACCACCGGACAGAATTTCTCCATTCTTCCTGGAACACCACCACAGCTGCACAGGCTTTCGTCTTTGTTACGTGCCATAGTCTCATTACACTGCAAAGTATCATACTTCTTCGAATAATTCTCTGCTTTAGAATTACAGCAAATATGTTGAGCTGAATTTACTGTTTCACTTTCGTTCTTCTCTTCTGCAATTGCTTTCACTTCACATAAACCACTTTTTAAAAATTCTACATTTTCGACAAATCTTGCGCCACAAACTGATCGATTTTTTGAATGGCTCCGACTATTTTTGCATTCACTGCTTGTTTCTCTGGTTTCTTTATCTTCTTCTTCTTCTTCTTCTAGTGAGTCCCTAGTTTCTAAATTAGTTGTTTGTACCACTGCATCATTTATTTCTGGTAATTCATCACTGACGTCAATACTACGTATACAATTTTTTTGTCCATGAACTCTACAAGAATCTACAACGTGAGACACAGCATTTGATTTATCTAAAATTAATCCTTTTCTACGTACAGAATACGGCGTAAAAATCGGTTGATACATATGACCAGGATGACCCAAAACAGTTGATCGAATTGTGTTCGACTGCAAAACAACACCTGAATTTGTCATAAATTTTGTGGGTACTCCATAACGTGGGATTTGGAGGACTTTATTCATCACACATGGTTTCACTTTATTATCTCCATGGTCACATTCACAGTGTCGATTACATTGTGTTATATTACAACTTTTTTGACAAGAGCATTTGTTCCTAAGATCTTTTTTTATTTCCAATTGTCGCACTTTGCTGCACTCACAACATTGAAGAATTTCTTGTCTAGCTCTTTTTCCACTTCCTCTTTCGACGTCAGCGGCAATTTCCTGCTCCGGATGTCGATCAACTTCAGTTCTTTCTACTAAATTTTCATTTCGTTCACTTTCCAACATAAAACTACTTGTTTCCACTTCACTAAAAGTCCGTTTACATGCAGGCGCTTTTGATGTCTTATCCCTAAAAACATTTTTTGTAAAAATTGGTGTTTTTAATAATGGTGCGTTTTTTGGTGCACTTACACATTTAACTTTGGAAAAACTATTAACAAAACTAACTTGTGTTTTCTCTTGTAAAGATTTACATCTACAGTTCAGTTCACTACACAAATTTTCTTCCGCAAAACTATTGCCTACACTTGAATTTACAGCACGTAGAGATGCATCATCATTTTTATTGGTTCTATCAAATTTTTCTTCGGAACTAACCAAACATTTTCTCGTATAACCATTTCTGTATGAAGCCTCAGAGATGTTACTTTGATTTCTCGAAACACCATTGATGAAATCGTATTCATCATCCTCACCACAAAAGATTGATTTTTTATAAGCGTCATTGAAAACTGTAAGTCCATTATTACTTGAAATATTTTGGCACGAATCTTTAAGTTTTGGTGTACTCAACAAAGGTGCCTGCCTTTTTTGTATGGTGTTAGTCGTATACGGCTGAACTCTGACGGTTTGGGTTCGTTGAAGTAGAGTCCTGGGTTTTCCGTAGGCCCTGGGTTGAAACCCAGGGCTGACTCTGCCTTTGGAATCCAAGATGGCGGCTTTGACTTAACTTTCACTTGAATGTCAATTTCCAGCTTTGTTTAATATTGACTAGTAAATATTTTTTGTAAATTCACTTTCATATTATTTTAAAGTTCCAAACAATGAAAATTGTACAGAATAATTTTTCTTTTTCACTTATGTTAGTATTTCAGTAGTTGGTCATTCTGTAAATATATCAACAAATTAAATAAATTCATTTGTTTCATTTCAACATATTCAATCATTGCAATAAAGTCATTTTCAAAAAATATTCCATTGTTCCATTTTTCAAACTAAGTACTCAAAAATTTTGAAAACGTTAAAACTTGTTTTTTAATGTGAAAATGTGTGAATACAATTATTCTATGGTACATTAATTATGATCAATAATTAATATACTTCAATTCACTAGAAATCAATTCGACTTACGTATTATTGAGTTATGTTTAAAAAATGGATACTCATAAACTAAAATAAATATGAAAATTAAATAATACCATCGACTGATGAAAATTGATGTTAAACTTAAAAATATTTTTAATTTATCATCATTCTTTTCTTTCCAACTTGCACCTATTTTTGATAACCTATCTAAATCAGTCGTATCCTAAAACATTAAAATATTAAGCACATTTGAGTTTTAAGCCAGAAAATTCTCAAAGCTAACCACTAACGTTTTAGATTGCATCGTGTTAATTGTTTCACTGAAATTGTTATTTGCCTTTTTCTATAATTACCCTGAAACAAAACAACGTCAATACAAATCAGTTTAAATCAAGAATTTTTCCATGGCAACTATACAAGATTCTAGTTGCCATGCACTAGCACAAAGAAATTAAACGTGTATTTGTACTATTGTATCATGTGTCCTAAGATATATTTTTTTTATTCTGGATATCCATAGTTCCATCTTGAGTGGAATTGCATCTATAATTGGAATTTTTAATCACAAAAAAAGAGTTTTATAAGTATATTACTGACGAAACTATTAAAATAGTAGCTGCATAAAATATTATAGTAATTTTACAATAAGTGCAAAAGAACATTCCATATTTATATGAGAACGCTTTAGTCGGTGAGACATCCCAGTTCAGTAAACATCCCAGGTTCTCTACAAAAATTTACATAAAGCAAAGTATAATTATTACTATTGAAAAGATGACTTCAGAACTTTGAAATTTAGATATTTTTGGACTTATATGCATCAGTTTGCTCATCAGACGCAAAATGAACTCAATGACATTTAAGAAGAAATGAATTAGATACGTTATGATATTCTATATGTTTTTAATTGGCATAAAAATGTAGTGAGCAATCAATAATGATTCGAATAGTATTTTTTCTTAAAAAAATAATTAAAACAAAGAACTCATTAAACTAAAACACGTTTCCTTGACTCACTTTACTTCACATGGAGGCACATATAAAAGTATAACACAAAAAACTACTACTATTCTTGGAACACTCTAGGCTTGATGGTGTTACACATCTTAACGCAACAGTATACGTCCGTGTGAGATATGTGACATTTTATGAATACTATCAAGTCACAAGGTAACTGGATCATTACTTATGTTTTTTTATAATCAACTTCCACGTAATGCATAATTATAAATTATTTTTTATATATGGGATATTTTTTAAATTAATACGTAAAATTTTAATTAAAGCATATTTTCAAAGACGGTAATGTGTATGCGCTACATTTCACTTTCATTTGACTCCTTTATATTAAACTAAAGGAATCTTCTTAATCGAAGAAGACTCGCTGTCACATTAATTATAGATTCACTCTTGTCAAGGTGGAATAATTGTGACAACGTTTTAGTCGGTGGAAGACACTTGGCGTATAGGATAATCGATATTAGCCAATTAGAATAATATACAATAAAATCTATTTACATAAATATATTGAAAAATATGAATATCACGACAAATTTTATTTAATAAAAATTGATTTCAAACTCGAAACTATATAAATTTGACGAATTTGTTATGGATTGTTGATGTATTAACTTATTGTAACTAATTTTCATTGACAGCGTGTCAAATGACATACTATTGCATATAAACATTTTGAATACGCTAAAGGACAAAATCAAATAACCATCCATATCACTAATTGTGAATTATTAAAATTCAAACATCAATGTGTAAAAACGTTTCACATTTTTTTTTGATAGACAATACTTTGACTCATAGTGCTTCATATTAATCTATGAAAGATAATTTTTGGCAATACAGATTCATTTACTACTTTATAAGTGTGAGCATCTTAAGATTGTTGAGATCCGTGTACTTCGCTCCCGGAGAAAACACAAAATTATGTTAATATTCAGGTATTTTATTAAGAATAGATTCAACGTAAAAATTGACATCGACAGTAACATGTGAAGTGTTCTTTGATTAATTATGAACATTCAGAATAAAAAAGAAATTTTGTCACAAAAAACCATAAATTTTTATAACACAAAATGTATACGTTTAAATAGTATAGGAATAATATATGATATACATGATCACAAAATTAATCTTTTCAAATTTGAAATTTCATTTTTGATAATTTTAACTTCTATAGAAAAAAAAAACGATTTTAAAATAAATGTGCTTCAATTAAATTTATTTTTTCAAACTGAATGGTTGTATCAAATTTTTTTCTCCACTACAAGAAATATGGGAAATATAAATAACAAGCTGATGTATCAGGTGTTTCCCGAAAAAACTTAATATCATATGTGTGACATTGAAAAATGGTGCTTATTGTAAAACTGTTCGACTTACAAAGTTATTAGTTTTCGCATCAGGAGCAAAAAAATATAGATTTTATATAACTGCGTACAGTTGGTCATGAGAAAATCAAGGAGTCTTGAGGTTAATACCAGCAACCTTAAGTGAATGTCTTTGAGCCTTATTGATGGACATCGCAAAGGCAAGACGCACTGAAAACTGCAGACGATTGAATTCAAAAGACATGTCAGTAGGAATATGGAGTATTGGCGGAATGAATACATCTTCACCTTTTGCGCAACTTATCTAAATTGTCGTTTTAATAACACGAAGTATCAGACTTTTCACAGATAGTCTTATTCCATTGCATACTTTTGGTGCATCTGGATTCCTCAAGAGCATGATGGGAGAACCAATATTGAGCAGCGAATTATGTGATAGCATTCCAAGAGGCTCAAGAGAGTTAAGAAAACTGGTGGGATACTGAACTGCCTGATCAGCATCCACAATTGTGCCAAGCAACATGTGCGACTTAGTTTTTTCAGGTAGATGCATTTTGCGATAATTTTGGAGATATAATAGGTTAACGGTAATCCTGAGGGAAGCGTATTATAAAAAATAATTCCCTTGGAGATTTTTTCCGTGAGTCAAAATCGAACATACCTTAGTAGCCCAGGCATAGATCACTTTGCAAAAGCCAGTAAAAATTTGGCTCACTGAACACTTAAAAATTTTCAAACTAATGTGGCGTCAGAAAGCTTCTTGGTACGACAAAATTTTGCCACGCGAGTTGTTGAAGAATGCAGTAATATTTCTTGTTCGTTAGTAGTATGTTATATGTTCGCTCACCGCCCACATAATGTAGCCTAAAGATGCTGAAAGGCAAAACCCGGGTCGCTAACAGTGATCTTACATTTGGAAGTTTACCAGTTTTAAATAA